>PVJS01039572.1:0-18832 GCA_004027185.1 Glis glis
CCAAATTATGGAACCAACCTAGATGTCCATCAACAGATGAATGGATCACAAAATTATGGGAAATACACACAATGGAATTCTACTCAGCAATAAAGAAGAACAAAATAACAGCATTTGCAAGAAAATGGAAAGATCTGGAGAGCATTATGTTAAGCGAGATTAGCCAATCACACAAAATGAAGGGTCATATGTTTTCATTTATGAAGATTATAGAAATCAGCTAGCTGACTATCTCTGTACTTTGATTGGAAAGGGTCATGAATGAACTTTCTGGAAAGATGAGATGTATTTTATCTTAACCGACTTTATGACCTATGCGTGTACATTGGTCAAACTCCTTGAACTCTACACTCAAGATCTATGCATTCTACTGTATATAGATAATACCCCAATATTAAAAATGTTTATTTTATAACATAAGTCAAAGGTAGTGAGTCTTGACAAAATCTTCTTGAATAACGGTTACACATTGAGGAGAAAATGAAAAAGTTTTGGAGTTTAGAGAATTTATATATTTTAAAATTACCTTGGCTTATGAAGCTTTTTAAAAATGAAATGTGATGTTCATTTTCAGGGGTGAGTCATGATTCTCTCCCTGTTTTTACGACTATCATAAACATAACTTATATCCATTTTATGGTGAATATGTGCTTAAATTAAATAAAATATTAGATATGGTAGTTCCTAAACTAAGACAGATGTTCTCTGAGACAAGAAGATAGCATTACATTATATCCTTTATGTGCTAGTATTATTTCTGATAGTAAAAGCTTTAAATGAGATGATTGTCAGAGTTAGACCATTTACAGCTGATTTTCAAAAAATTAAATGATATTAAACTGAAGATGTTGATTAATCTGGGAAATTGTGTTCCTTTTCTATCAGGTATCTGTCCTTTCTTGAAATCCAGGTAACATATATCACTCATCAGCTGCTGAAGATGTTTATTTCTTTGGAAAACATTTCCTTCTAGCATCGTGCTTTGTGATGAGAAATCTGATATCCTTCAAATCATTTTACCCCTATAAAAACAAAATGTTATTTTTTTCTCGCCGATTTCAAGATATTTTTTATCTTTACTTTTCAGAAGTTAAACTATGATGTGCATTGGTGTGGATTTATCCTGTTTGGTATTCACGCGGCAAAGAAATAGGGAAATTTGGCAAAGAAATAGAAGATGTAAAGAAAAACAAAACGCCAATTTTCCTGGTTCTCCTCAGGATGGTTGATTTCCAACTGAAGCTGGGTGTTTATGATATCTAGTATTATACTTGGAGTTTTATTTAAGCCTTGTGTTTTATCTAGCTGCTTCTAACACTGTTGCAGAGGGGAGATGAGGGTGCTGATGTCCTTGCTACCAGGTTGGTGAGAGTGCAGGTCCACACTCAGCTTCCGTGGGCACTTGGGACAGGGAGAGGGTCCTCCTTGCTACTGGGCTGGGGTGGGATTCTCAGCTCCCCTCAGGGTTCTGCTTACACCACGTGGAACGGTGCCTCGTTGCCTCTCCCATACACAGAGATCACTACTTCTAGGAAATGGAGAAAGTCCTAACTCTCCTTCAGTACCTTCAAAGCATGGGTTTAGCCCACTTTCCCACATGGTGTCTACAGACAGCTGAGGAAGGAGCCCAGAGGGAAGATTATCACCAGCCCGCAGGAATGCTAACCCCTCTGTCAGCCTTCCTTAGCACCATCGCAGGGAGCACTTTGAGGCAGTCTTACAGCCTCAAGATGGTGGGACTCCAGCCTATCCAACTGACCTTTCCTGGCACAAATGCAATGGGGTTACAGTCTTTCCTGTGGTGTTTGGCTGTAGTGAAGCTGTTACTCTTGAAAAGTTTTCTCTCTTCATAGGCTGCCTCCTTCCTGGTCTTTGGCTATAGCAAGTGGGCTTGTGTTAGGGCTCTAAAAATAGATATGATTTTATTTTTTGATCTGTGCCCGTTGGCATTTCTGGGTTGCTGGCTTCTTCAGGCCCAAGACTGGGATACACAAGGAGACAAGAGAATACAGAGAACTCAATACTGCTTTCCTTTCGGTCACAAAGTCTCTAACTGCCCTGTCTTCTCTCCACGGTCTCTCCACCTTCAGAGATTTTTAAATATGTTTTCTATGTAATGCCTATGGTTTTTATTTGTACAAAGTGGGTATAATAGGGAAAAGCACCTCTACTTCATCTCCCTAGAAGCCAAAGACATATTGCTGAAGTTGGGTTTCATCACGAGATGATCCTAAACGGAATGAGGGAAATCTGTCCTTCCAATATTCTTTAAATTAGGTAAACAGAAGGGTAGATACATAGACAGTTAAAACGTGTTATAAGCTAAAGATTTTAGCAAAAATATCTACTGACAATGGTGATTGAACTCGATAGTATTTTTATTTCTTCCAAACTTCTGAACCCATAAAGTTAAGCCAAGTGTTTATAAGTAATAGATGAATAATTATAATGAATAGTCACTGATAATAACCAGAAAACCTGTTATGATAAACTTTTCAGAAACCATTCAGAATGGTA
Source organism: Glis glis (assembly GCA_004027185.1). NCBI lineage: Eukaryota > Metazoa > Chordata > Mammalia > Rodentia > Gliridae > Glis > Glis glis. The sequence goes on from PVJS01039572.1 coordinate 2,518, forward strand.
AGGATAGGTAATGAATATTTTTGCCAGTCAATTAGATTCCATATTGTTTTTTGAGAAAATAGAAAATGGAACTAGCAAAATTATCCTGTAAAAAATTATTAAAAATAACTTTTGATATAGACCATTAGGCTGTTAGTAGTGTACAACTTGAAAGGAATTCAAAGAATTGAGTAGCATTGCTATTAATAAATGAATGAATGGATGAATAAATAAATAACAACTCCCTTGATACTTTTTTATATTTCTGTGAATAAAGGTTTTCAGTGTCTCTTATCTATAAAATAAAATATTTTGCAAGAGAATTGACCCTGAATTGTTTTGCTTTAACAAAAATAAATATCAGCCATGGATAGAGGAGATAATGTTTAAAGCACTGTTTTCATTGAGAGATAATTTTATGTTAAAATTTTAATTTTCACATTTAATAAAATTTCTTTCACATAAAATATAGTAAAAAACATTTTTACATTCAACCTGTAAACATTTTTGTTGCAGAAAAGCAAAAGGTAATCAACCAAAGAATTGTAGACACGGACTTACATATTTGATTTCAAGAGAGTTCAAAAATAAAATAAGACTCTCTCTCTCTCTCTCTCTCTCTCTCTCCCTGTCTCTCTCTCTCTCTCTACTTAATGAGGCCCTCAGCAACTTCGTGAGACCTGTTCTCAAAATAAAGTATAAAAAATAGGGCTGGGGGCGTAGCGCGGAGGTAGAACACTCCTGCGTTCAATCCCCGGTACCGCAAAAAATAAAATAAAATAAAATAAAATAAAATAAAATAAAATAAAATAAGAGACAAATTAAATGGAAGATGCAAAATAGCAAATTACCATTGTATTTGAATTTCCTTGACTACATTTTAAAATGAGCTAATAGGAATATGTTAAATTTTATTATGTACAATAGATTATATATGTCTCTCCATGTAAAAAGACATATATGGTAGCTCCCTATTTAAAAGACACTTCCCAAGCATATCTGAGAGGATTGATAGAGTGGGAAACGGGGACTGATTTAGGACCAAGAATTCAAACTCATCTTGAAGTTTCAAGGGATGGAACCAGGGTGAGGTTCCCATGCAATCTTGTGTTGGTTTGAACGTCTCATAGGGACCAAAGGAAGGGATTCTAGGCTTTCTTATCAGCTTGTCCAGATGTGGGGAGGAGGAGAAAGAGGAAGGAGTAAGGACTAAGAGTGAGCATTAGGCAAACAGCAACACATGGAGTCACACCCTTTACTACACTGTGTCAATACCACGTGTCTCCATGAGTACTGCTACACAGAGGTCTCAAGGTTGAGCAGACTGATGACTCCCATCCTAGTCCTCCTTTTCAAGACTGTTTCAGGTATTCAAGTGTTTGTGACTTTCCAAATAAGTTACAGAATATTTGTCTTTCTCTACAAAATAAATAAATAAATAACTCTTGCTGGAATTTTGAAATGAATGGCACCAAACCCATAGATCCAATTGAGGATAAGTTTTTGTTTTTCTTTTTCTAGTTTCTTGAGATAGAAATTTAGACAATTATTTCAAATCCTCACCATCACTAACATAATCAATCAATCTTTTTTATTTACTTTCTTGAGGCATTCGAAAACATTCAAAAACTTGAGGCATTTAAAAACACTGTGTTTTTAATTTGTACTTCCTAATGAATGATAATGTTGAGCATCTTTTCAAGTACTTATTTTTGCCCGTGTGTATGTGGGTGTGCATGTGTGTGTGCGCGCATGTGTGTGTGTGTGTTCATAAAGTGTTTGGAAAATCTTGTTGTCATAGCATATATTCTATATTTCTGATAATTTTGAAATATGTTTACTTAATTATATATAGCCATTTTATAATTGAAACTACTGTACTACCGCAAGATGTTACAATCTACCAGAAACTGGAATTTCAACTTTGCTTATTTTTTAAAATAGCAGCACAATTCACAATAGCCAGACTATGAAGCCGACCTAAGTATTCGTCAACAGATAAAGTAGACGCGGCATACACACACAATGGAATTTTACCCAGTCATGAAGAAGAACAAAGTTATGTCATTTGCAGACAAATGGATGGAACTAGAGACTATTATGCTAAGTGTGAGATCAGCCAGTCTCGGAAAGTCAAGGGTTGTATGTTTTCTCTCATATGTGAAATCCAGGCAGAAAAGAGGAAACAAAAGGGACTTCAGTTAAATGAGGAGAGAAACCAGTAGAATAGAGGAAGGGGATTGGGGGAAGAGGGAGGGAAGGGGTAAAGGAGGCTTTATGAAGGTAACAGTTCAAATAACGCTACGTCCACACGTGAAGGTCTCACTACCACTCTCACTAACATATACGGGGTTGGGGGGAGCAGGGTGGGATATGGAGTTTGGAAACACACTAGGCGCTGTGTGCATGTTATGTTTGTATCATATTGAACCTCATTATGATGTATGATTACAATTTACCAATAAAAGCATATTTTTATTTTTATTTATTTTGTGTGCATGCATGTGGTACCAGGGATTGAACCCAGGGGCATTCTACCTCCAAGCTACACCCCTGTCCCTTTGTATAAATTTTTTTATTTTGAAATGGGGTCTTGCTAGGTTGCTGAGAGTCTTGCTAAGTTGCTGCAGCTGGCCTTGAACCTGTGATCCTCCTGTCTCAGCCTCCCAAGTACTGGGATTACAGGCATGTACCATCTCACCAAGCCAATAGTATGTTTTTTAAAAAGTCCTTCTCAACACCCCTTCTCTGTGGCATATTTGACCACCCTGGACCAGTTGTTTTCATTTTATCTTGTCTGATCATTGTTTTAGTCCTTAATATACCAGGGTACAGTTCACCTGTCATCGGCACCATCCACAGAGACGCAAGTCCCTTGCAAGAAGATACCATTCCTTATATTTTTCTGAGTACTCCCACAATGCTTAACACAGGCTTTGATAGTCTATGGGTGATTCTTAAATACCCAGGAATGGAGTTGGTGATTAGGAAAAAAAAAAAAAGAGCGAGTGTATTTGTGGTGAGTGACATCAAAGAAAATCAGCGCCATACAGTTGTTCAAACAGCAAACTGTATTTTTGTCCACGAACTATTTCAGGAGGGGAAAAGAGACCTCAGTTTAATGCTGAGCTTAATTTTTAATATAGCATAAGACTGTGGAGATGGGGTAGAGGATCACTGAATGAAAAATTACTAAGAGGCAACACTAGGAGTAAGGGGGATTCTTGCTGAATAGATCTAACAGGATTCTTGCTGAAGGCAGGCCGTGATGATCGGATGTCAGGTGTTGAGTGGTGGTGGATGAGGATTTGTTCAGATATTGAGCATTATCAGCAGTCAGGGGCAGAGATTCTCTCTGAACGGACTCAGCAAAATTCCTGCTACAACTGGCCAATGTAGGGCCTACAAGGATGGACAGGAAGCCCGTGGCTAGAGTCTATATGAGAAGTAGGCGTGGGGCCCTGAAGTTTGGTCAAGGGCAGCATCTTTGAATAAGCATGGGGTTGGAACTTCATTCAGCCTGACTACCTAAACAAACCCTACAAAGTAGCAGAAAAACTCATTTAAGGGCAAGATGAACTTAGCGAGTTTTCAGTCCCTGAAGACTTCCAGAAGTTTTTCACTTGTTACACAAAGCTCTGTAACTAATGAGACCAAATTACAAAGTTGGGTGAGGAAGTTTTCTGCTCCCTCTGATGAAAGATGAGAGGAATCCCCCGGGCTCTCCAAACCAGAATCAAGCCTCTAGAGCTGAGCCAACGCATGCTTTGATAATAATCAGACATCTCTAAACTAGGAGGAAGGAGGCTCTACCCATTCTAATTTAGTGGGCGGTGAGGGCTGGCCACGGCAGGCGTGGCCTCACCTCACAACTCCAGAACCGCAGAATGCTGAAGCTTACACAAACTCAGGGCCCCTCTCGCTCCCCAGCAGGGAAACAAGTTCAGAAGAGGCACTGACTTCCCAGAGGCCCCTGAACAAGCAGCAAAAAGTCAGAATCCAGACTCTTTTTTTCTTTTTTTTTTTTTGTGTGTGTGGTACTGGGGATATTCTATCTCCAGGGACATTCTATCTCCGAGCTACACCCCCAGCCCTATTTTTTATTCTTTATTTTGAAACTGGGTCTCACTAAGTTGCGGAGGGCCTCACTAAGTAGCTGAGGCTGGCCACGAACTCGGATCCTCCAGTCTCAGCCTCCCAAGTACTGGGATTACAAGCGTGCCACCAGTGACTTTCAGGTGAAGTCGATTTCCCTCTCTGAGTGCAGAGCAGAACATGCTTCCAGCCACAATGTGAAGTCTGCTTTTTGGAAGAATATGACCGTGACAGTAAACTGACTTAGGAGTTGGGTAAAATCCACAAGGTAAGAAACTGATCTAGAAGGTTCGTTTTCTGCTCATAATCAACTGTCACTATCAAAAGAAAGGATCTGTGGGATAAAATTACATATTTTCTCCCAATTGTCATTTGCTTTTGACTTTGGAATGTATGTGTACTTGTTTTTTCAGTGAATATTCCCAATTAAGTCTGACTGAAGTGGATTTAGAGACAACTTCAGAGATAGGAGAGGGTAGGAGATGGTGCCCTCACCCCCCCACGCCCCCACCACACAGAATATATAGTAGAGATTCTGATACTCGTATACTGCAGTTGATGTAATAATATACTGCTGATATAATAAGTGATGATATTATAATGACATCATATAATGATATAATATATATAACAATGATTTATTTATACTGATGATATAAATATACTGATGATGATCATCATCATCATGATGTAGTAAATATATAGCACACAATTACATCAGGACAAGATAAGCAAAGACCTGTCTTGGAATTTGTATTGATGACTCTTTGCATTTTCAAAATGCTTCTGAATTTAACGATGGCTTGAAGAGCAACCCCTGTCCTGGTTGCATTGAGAGAGTTTATCTCGTATGCAATCAGACTATTCAGACATGGTTAGAAAGATCATGGGTTTTGTTCAAGGATGCCAGAGACTATATATAATCACTCTTTGTTTTGCCAATATATTCTATTTTTTCCTTTCATATACTTACTTGATCTTTTAGTTCTAGAATCTACATAATCACTTTTCTGAGAGGGTTATTATAAAGAGTCAAGCAAGCTTACAAGCCTTAGTGTGTGACGTGTTCTACTGATGGGAAGTTTTTCACAATGGTTTAGAAATATAGAAGGGACCTCTCAGGACCTAATGATTCTGGGAAGGAGAGGGTTCTTCTGAAACAGTCCAGAATGTTTCAGAAAACTTATTCAGGGGAAGTGGGACAATAATCTCTTTGGATACCGAGGAGACTTAGACTAAAAGACATAATGTTCTCCATCCCCATCCATTTTCCTGCAAATGATGTAATTTTGTTCTTCTTGATGGCTGAATAAAACTCCATTGTGTGTGTATATACCACACTTTCTTTATCCATTCTTCTATTAATGGACATAGTCTGATTTTGTAACTTGGCCATTGTGAATTGTGACTATGCACAGTATAATTTGCTGACTTTACTTCTTTTGGAAAGATACTGAGGAGTGGCAGAGGGGGGTCGCTTGGTGGTACCATTCCTAGTCTTTTAAGGAGCCTCCATACTGATTTCCATAGAGAACCACTTGTAATTTTGGCCACTGTCCTACACCTTTAGTCAGAGACAAGCTACATTCTCCCATGAGAATGCTCAATCTTTAATCAGAACCAAACCTGATTAGAGTGGAAAGTCTACTCATCTCCATGCTCAAAGATCACAGTGCTGAATAACAAGGTGAAACGGAAATTGTCTATAGGCTAAGCACTTTTAGTCTATCTATCTAACATTTACTTAAAATTATTATCTTCTTAAAATGTCCTGTATTATCACCTTGAGAAAGACAGAAATAAATGCTTCCTGGTCTCTGTCCTCAAGGGAAAAAAAACATGGAAATTAATGGAAAGAATCTGCAATTGAAGACAAAGTAGTTTGGTTCTAGTTGCAGATATGAATAAGTAAAATAATCACAGCTGTTCTATGTGTTTCATATTTATTCTGTGAAGAGCAAATTGTATAAATACTTGAAAGAATTTTAAAAGATATATATGCCATAAATGCTACTTTTTAAATATATGGACATGAGGGACGGGGGAAAAATAAGAGCTCAATGGAATACAAAGTTGAATGTGTTAAATATAAAGGGGAGCGACGCGTTGTGAAAGTCAGAGAAGGATGAGACTGAATCCGCTGTAGCACTATTGGAGAACTTGTGCAGTAACTAAGCACCATGCCTTGTTTTGGATGCTGGTCTGTGCGTGGAAATGGCCAAAGTCCCCATCGCCACCTGGGTTGCGCTTGCATAGAGAGCCTGCTTATTAATATCATCACACACGCTGCTTAATCACTCTGAATCCTAAGAGCCCTGAAGGATCTTATCTTCCTTCCTTCCCTCCCTTCAGAATACTGGTAGGGGAAACCGGGCATGGTGGTGGATGCCTGTAATCCCAGTATTTAGGAAGCTGAAACAGGAGGATCACGGGTTCAAGGCCAGCCTCGGCAACTTAGCAAGTCTCTCAGCAACCTAGTGAGACCCTATTTCAAATCAAGAAAATAAAAAGGGCTGGGGTTATAGCTTGAAGGTCGTATGCTTCTAGGTTCAATCCCCCATACCACACACACACACACAAAAACAATAGTGGTAAGGGAGCATGTTCTTTATTTTCCTGTAATGTTTTAGGATCTAAATGTCTTCTTTAAGAAGGTATAATATCTTTGGGTTTCTCCAATTATAAGCCATCCTCTGCACACTTAGTCCTAAAATTACTAGGAGATGAATTCTCACTCTTCACCCAGTGTCTCTTCACAAGCCCTATATCACGTGGAAGTCGCTGTACTGAATCTTGACTGTCTACTGTGCACATGGTACTTTTCTCCCGTTCAGAATCTTACGCAAATGTGGCTCCCCTAATGTGTCTGAAAATCTTTTATCTGAACATCAATCAAGGAATATTTTCTCCCTTATGATATTACTGGGTGACCAATTTTTCTTACAACAAGCTAGAGCCAGCCTTCTTGCCACATGAGACATTGGAAATAATTAGTGGCTGAATAAAGAAATAAACAAACAAATGCAAAATGAGGCACATTCAGCCTGCCACACTCGTTCCGCTGAATGAAATGAAAGCGCAGTGGGTAGTGGTCGCCGTGTGGGTTTGCGTGACCCACGGTCTGGTTTTTATCTGGTGTCATGAGTCAAGACTGGAGAGCTGAACGCTTCTTTGTGGTTGCTTTGGAATTTCAGGTCAACGATGAAGATCGTCAACCAGACGTTCCTGAAGGAGTTTGTTCTCGTCGGCTTTTCTGTCTACCCGCACGTGCAGACGTTCCTGTTCGTGGTCTTCTTCTGCCTCTACGTCCTCACCCTTGTGGGGAATCTGACCATCATGGGATTGACCTGGGTGGACAGGCTTCTCCACACCCCCATGTACCTCTTCCTCAGCGCACTCTCCTTCTCCGAGACCTGCTACACGTTGGCCATCATCCCCAAGATGCTGGCCGACCTTCTGGCTGGGTGCAGAAGCATTTCGGTCATAGGCTGTGGCTTGCAGATGTGTTTCTTCTTGGGACTCGGGGGCACCAACTGCATCATCCTCACGCTGATGGGGTACGACCGCTTCCTGGCCATCTGCAACCCGCTCAGGTACCCGCTCCTCATGACCAACGCTGCCTGCAGACAGCTGATGGCCTCTGCCTGGGCCGGAGGCTTCTCCATCTCTCTGGTAGAGACCGCGCTGATATTCAGGGGCTCTTTCTGCGGCCCCAACCTCGTCAAACACTTCTTCTGCCACATGCGGGCTGTGGTGCGGCTGTCCTGTGTGGACAGCGACCTCACGGAATTCGTAGTGACGGTGATCTCGGTGTCAGGCTTGCTGGGCACCTTCCTCCTCATCCTCCTGACATACGTGTTCATCCTTTCTACGGTCCTCAGGATCCCGTCCGCCAAGGGGAAGCGGAAGGCCTTCTCCACCTGCGCCTCCCACCTCACCGTCGTGGTCGTCCACTTCGGCTTCGCATCTATCGTCTACCTGAAGCCGGAAGCCTCTGGGGGAGACGACACGCTCATAGCGGTCCCATACACTGTCATCACCCCCTTCCTCAGCCCCATCATATTCAGCCTCAGGAACAAGGACATGAAGAATGCGTTCAGAAAAGTCACGGGAAAGACAGTTGCCTTGGAAAAGTAATCTCAGATCATTGCTGGTTTAAAGTGGTGTTTGCTGTGTGACCTCTTCGGAAAACTATGTATACCATTTGCCCCTTTTACCAGGTTGGAATCTGGGGAGCGAGTGATGGAGACGGGGACCTAAACCCTCACAGACAGTCACTCAGCTTCTTAAGGAAGTCATCTGACCTGGCTCCTTTCTGCTCTCAGAGGAAGAATGTCCCAGCTGCTGGGAGTGGTGGTGCACACCTGCTATCCCAGTACTTGGGAGGCTGAGACAGGAGGACTGGAGGTTCAAGGCCAGCCTCAACAACCTAGTGAGGCCCTCAGCAACTCAGTGAGACCCTGTTTCAAAATAAAAAAAAAACAATATAGGGCTGGGGTGTGGCTCAGAGGTAGAATACCTCTGGGTTCAAACCTCAATACTCCCCCCCAAAAAAAAAGAAGAAGGAGAAGGAGGAGAAGGCCCCACTGAGAGAGTTCTGCCTATCAGCCCCTGGCATCCTGCACCATTTGTAAGAGAGAAAGGAAAGAGTGCAGGAGAAGAAGCAGAGCACAGAACCACCGTGCTGAGAGACGTCTTCAATAGCTAAAGATATAAATGTTGGATTTTTCTGGGGAAGATTATGATGTACTGGGTTGCCCTTCCCAAGAGGTAAACTGTTTCTGGAAAGAGATATAGCTTGTAAAATAAAACAAAACAAAAAAACACCAACTTCCAGGTGCAGTAGTGCACGCCTGTACTTAGGAGGCTAAGGCAGGAGGATCGCAAGTTCCAGGCCAGCCTGGACAACTTAGAGAAACCCTGTCTCAAAATAAAATGTAAAAAGGGCTGGGAGCGGAGCTCAGTGATAGAGCACCCCTGGTTTCAGCCCCCCCAAGAAAAAAAAGAAGAAAAACACCAACTGGCTATTTGTGCATGTCTGAATACACACACACACACACACACACACACACACACACACACACACGTGTGCATGCATATTTGTGAAGTGTTCATGCCCTACTAATTATTTTTAATAACACCTTGTCCATGACTGTGGCCTTTCAATGCCCTCCAAATGCTAATGTCTGAGCGCACGGGGAGTGTGGCAGCATGATTCCTGTGGGTGAACAAGACATTAGTGCCCACATGGTCCACGACGTGGGGAACCCCGCATGCTAGAAAGGCATCCCCAATTTCTCCCAAGTGAAGATATTCAAAAGCAAATGTTAATGAGCCAGGTCATGACACTGAGGTGTTTGATAAAGCCCTTGGGGGTAATTTTGGCAAGGCGTACATCGCGTAAAGGAGGAAACCAGGGGAACGCAGCATCCCTCCTTTATATTACGAGGAGCAGAGGAAGGGGCACTGTGGCATTGTATCGCAGAGGAGCGGAGAGCGAGTGCACGGAGGGATGCAGACAGCAAAGCCCAGGAAAACGACCCAACCTTCAGCTCCATTGTTGATAACCAGCTCTGCTCCTTCTGTGAAAGATGTAAAAGTTGTGCTTAGACCTGGTATGTCTAAAATTTATATGGCAGGTACTGGAGTCATTTAACTCCATTGCATAAAGGGATTGTTATGAAGATAAATGACCGTGGGTGAAAGTAGTTATGCCTGCCCAGTGATTGAGGTTCCCCCTGCCGCGGCTGTCTTCCCTTAGCTGGAATGGTTTTGGGGACCTGTGCGGGCCAGCATCTCTGCTGTCTTCAGTGTGCAGCCACCACGTCAGGGATGAAAGTGTTGATTTTCTTCTGGTTCTACTCCTGACAGCGCGTAATTCAACCCAGGGAAGACACAAGTTTTAGAAATAAATAACAGCAATCCCCTCCTTCCTGGTGACGGCAAATGATACAGGGTCAAGTGTAGACTCAAAACAGGATGTGATGGTAAGTCAGACACAAAAAGACAGATATCACACATTTGCTCTCATATGTGAAAGTGAAAATGTCTATTCCCACATACGATAGTGACTAGTGACTACTAGAGGCTGGGAGGGGCGGGAGGAAGGGACTAGAGGGAGATTGGATAATGGGGCACAAAAACACAGTTAGGAGGGCTTGGGATGTAGCTTAGTGTTGGGGGGCTTGCGTAGCATGAACAAGGCCCTGGGAAGGATTCCTAGCACCTCAAAAACATACAAAAATACTATGAAAATAAAACAGAGAGAGAAGGAATAAGTTCTAGTATTCTACAAAGCAGTGTGGTGACTAGACTATACAATAATCTATTAAATATTTTATGAATAATCAGAAGAGAAGAAGTCAAAGTCTCCAAAATATACAATGATAAGGAAGTGGAGACACGGATTGCCCTTGCTTGACCGCTGTTCATTGTATACACATTCAGAAATAGACACCCCAATTTAAAAAAATTTAAAAATGCTTAAGGAGGGCTGGAGATATAGCTACGAGAGGTAGCGCATTTGCCTAGCATGTGCAAGGGCCTGGGGTCAATCCCCAGTATCATACACAAAGTAAAGTGTTTAAGGAGATGGAAATGTTAACTGCCTAGAGTTGATCATTACACATTGTATACATGGGTTGAATTATCACACCACACCACAAAATGTGTGCACCATAAAATGCACAATTAAAATTATAATAAATAAGTAAATGTAGTCAAGAGTCAAGTCCCTGAACTTAAACTTAGGTGAATTAACCTGTTCTAGCCTGATATATTGACTGCAGTCAGGGATTGCTAGTTATCTACTTAATGTTAAGCTAGAAATAAGGAATTCGGTAATAGCTGAAGATAGCCAAAGACTTATACGCATATGGGGACTTGTTTTATGAAAAACAGAATTACAGAACAGTTAGAAAATGACAGACTCTCAGATACTAGTGCCAATAAAATAACATATCCATGTTGGGAAAACAAAACGTGAAAAAAAATTCTGATTATCAAAAAGGAAACTTAAAAGCCAAGATAATAATTTTTTAAAGGATGATATATCCAGGCTTAGTGGCACACACCTGTAATCCCAGCTCCTCAGGAGACTGAGACAGGAGGATGGCAAATTTAGGACAGCCTGAGCACTTTAATGAGACTCTGTCTAAAATAAAATAAAATAAAGAGCTGGGAATGCAACTTAGTGGTAGAGTGTTTGCCTTGCATGTGGGAGGCCCTGGGTTCAAGCCCCACTGCTGCAAAATAAATAAGTAAATAAATAACAGTGTAAGATGTTTCTACTACCTTGGATTGGAAGTATTGTTTAAACTTTACGTGAAATGTTTATAAATTGAAATTGAAAAATTTTATTCTTCAAAAAGGCACTATTAGGCCGGGCGTGGTGGCACACGCTTGTAATCCCAGTACTTTGGGAGGCGGAGACCGGAGGATCCAGGTTCGCGGCCAGCCTCAGCTCTCTCTCTCTCTCTCTCTCTCTCTCTCTCTCTCTCTCTCTACCTAGTGAGGCCCTCCGCAACTTCGTGAGACCCGGTTTCAAAATAAAGTATAAAAAAAATTAGGGCCGGGGGTGTAGTGCAGAGGTAGAACGCCCCTGCGTTCAATCCCCGGTCCGCAAAAAAAAAAAAAGGCACTATTGAGGAAATGGATAGGCAAAACACATGATAAAGTCATAAAGATACTTAAGGAACTTAGTAGTGTAAAATGTAGGATAATGATGGGTTTTGGAGAAGGGAATCTGTCTCAGTCAACATTTGCACTGCTGTAATCCAAAACTAACTGACAACTTAGAGGAAGGAAGATTTATTTGCTCAAAGTTCTTGGAGATTTTAGGGTTCAGTCTATGTCGGGTCAGGTTTGTGGAGCTCAGGGCATGGCAGCGGAAAGGAGAGAGAGAGGGAGAGTGTGCGAACCTCCAATCTCACATCATTAAGGCCAGAAGCAGAAAGAAAGCAGGGAGGAAGAACCAGATAATGAGTGTAAAACAACTTTTTCTATTTCATTTCACTACTAAAAGCACTTTTTTGTTTGTTTCCTCATCTCCCGCATCTTCCCCAAACTATCTAGTCGCTTAACCTTTAGAAGACTGTACTTTGGGGATTCCTTTCTTGGTCAACTTTTAGACTTTCTTTTTTCTGCCAAAGACCGTTTCTCAAATGTCTCTCTCTGTCCCTCTCTCTCTCCCTCTGTCTCTCTCTCCGTCTTTCCCTTTCTTTCTTTCCCATAATCTCCTCCTCTGGTTAAATTTATCAAATATGATTATATCATATTTATTGGTTCATTCATTTTTTTATAATTTGTTGGTGCATTGCAATTATATATCATAGTGAGGTTCCATGTGTTCAACACACACACGCACACAGCTCTTTGGGTATATCCATCCACATCTCTCCCCGCTTCCCCCTCCTACCTCCCAAAACAAGTTAAGGTTAGGGTTAGGATCAGCGAGGTTGATAATAATACCTTCACATATTGCTGTAGTATTTGTTTTGTTGAGGGGGAGGGACTGTATATCTCATTTTTTCCTAGTGGGATCTGAAGTGGTACATACACTCTGGAAGATATTTTGGCAGTTTCTTATTACAAGTAAATATACAATTACCATATTGCACAGAGAAAGATGTTTACTCCCAAGTTTATAATCTGAAGACAAACCTATGCCCTCAGGCCAACCTTTGTAAGTCATTGTCCTGCACACTGCCTCTTCCTCAGCTTAAATGTCAAGTTTGAATTCCTCTTTGGTTTTCCTGCATTGTTTCTCCTTCCATTTTCAGAGTTACCACTGCCATGCATCTTTGAGCTAAAATCTCAGAGATAGCTGCCATTCTCCAACCCCTTATCATATCATCTAATTTTTGAAGAGTACTTATAGTCAGACATTGCTTAACAATGATGATATGGTCTGATGACTACGTCAACAGGCTATTTTTATATCCTTTTATTGGCGCACTGTAATTATACATCATAATGAGGTACAAAGTAATAGAAACACACATGCACATAGCACGTGGTGTTACGCACAAACATCGCGGAGCGCACGCGCACAAAGCTAGTTGGCATGGATCAGTCGACTGGCCTGGCCTCTCGATGCGATTTAGAGACACGGCAGACACAAGATGTGTGAGGTGCTGCCAGTATAACACAGAAGACTGTTGACAGTAAATGTTTTATAACATATGTAGGAGTCCACTCTAGAGTTCTGAGAAGGGAGGCTGGGGGTGTAGCTCAGTGGTAGAGCACTTGCCTAGCATGCATGAAGCTCTGGGTTCAATCCCCAGAACTGAAAAAAAAATTACTGGTAAAGGCTGGGGGTGCTGCTCAGTGGTAGAGCACATATTTAGCATGAGTGAGGACCTTGATTTAGTCCCCAGCGCTGGGAAAAAGTAATACTGTTTAAAAAGTATAGTGTAATAGCTGGGCGTGGTGTCGCACACTTGTAATCCCAGTACTTGGGAGGCAGAGACCGGAGGATCCGAGTTTGCGGCCAGCCTCAGCTACTTAGTGAGGCCCTCCGCAACTTCGTGAGACCCGGTTTCAAAAATAAAGTATAAAAAATAGGGCCGGGGGTGTAGCTCGGAGGTAGAACGCCCCTGGGTTCAATCCCCGGTACCGCAAAAAAAAAAAAAGTATAGTGCAGTAAACACATAAATCATGAACATAGTCATTTACCATTCGTATTGTAAACCTTTTAAATATATATAGAAGTACACTTAAAATAATGATAAAATTATAGTATAGTAAATTATCAAGTGTTATACTATACATAATTTTTTCTCTCTTTCTTTCTTTTTTTTTTGTGGTACTGGTGATTAAACCCAGAGGCATTCTACCTCTGAGTACACCTCCAGCCCTGTTTTTTTTTTTTTAAACAGGGTCTCACTAAGTTGTGGAGGGCCTCACTGAGTTGTTGAGGCTGACTACAAACTTTTAATCCTCCTCTCTCAGCCTCCTAAATCCTGGGATTACAAGTGTGCACCACCGCACCCAGTTCTGTACTATACTTTTTTATAGGCACGTGGTACTGGGGATTGAACCCAGGAGCCTTCTACCTCCAAGCTACACACCCTCACCCTATTTTATTTTTTATTTGAAACAGGGTCTCACTAGGTTGCTGAGAGTCTCGCCAAGTTGCTGAGGCTGGTCTTGAACCTGTGATTCTCCTGTCTCAGCCTCCCAAGTACTGGGATTGCAGGCGTGTGCCACCATGCCTGGCTGTTTGTACTATGCTTTTATACAGCTGGAGATGCAGTAAGTTTGTTTACAGCAGCCATCAAGATTTTTTACACCACCATCAGCCTGAGCAATGCACTGTGCTATAACCTTGCTCGGTGATAAGAATTGTTTGGCTTCATTATCAGCTTCTGAGACCACCATGGTATACGCAGTCCATTGCTGATGAAATGCACTTTGGTGACACACACCTGTATTTGGAGGTCTATTATTCTGCACTAACAATAAATTTTCATTATTGCAGAGAGGAAAACAGCAAGCACTTTGCTGCGCTCTTCTTCCTTCATATTGCATCCTAGACAGGCCATTCAGTCTCTGCTGAAATGCTTCTAGTGGTGGGGGCTTGACACATGCCCCAGGAGGCAACTGACTTCATTGTGACAGCTCCGGCAGCCCGAGAAGCAGAGAAGTAGCCAGGGCAGAGGTCGGGAAAATTAAGGAAGAGAAAGAAAACCTCATCATTTTGAGGAACAGACTCAAATCGTAGCCAGGGACCAGCCGTCGGCAGCAGATCCTCTCCCCCATCCGGACTCCAGTTAATCCTGGGTCTTCCTCATGTGCCCTCCTAACCCAGTTTTATTTATGAATGAATGGGTGGGCAGGAAAAGACATTCCCCTGGCAGAACTTGTGGACTTATAGAAGGGGATGACGCATCTCTCCCTCACACACACACACAAGGGATGAGATGCGAGGGTAGACAGATGTTGAAAGGCAAACATTTAATAAAGAGTGTCAGAATTCATTCGTCTCGAACTCTCTTACTTGGCTGTTTTATTTCCTCGGTAGAATTTTAGTCTTGGCTTATCATTTTTATCGCCTCGGCTGCACCCCTGAACACAGGGTTTGGTGTCACAGAGGCGGAGAACCCGAGGGTTCGTTCTACTTCCCTGCAGCTGCTCTCTCCTCGTGCACGCCCGCCCCAGAGCAAAGGGTCCCTCGGGTGACTTGGACACAGTCTTGTTGGGAGAGACAGGTCACCATGACGACGGGTCCTGAGGGGCTGTGCCCCTGATGAAGGACAGTCCTGGTAATAAGGGCTGGCTACTGCTGGCCCTGTGGACTCTCTACCACATCTGCCAACCTCTGTCATGCCGTGCCACAGTGACTCCGGTACCAGCATGAAGTATCAGCTTCACTGACGTGCGCCAGAGGCGGGCCCTTCCTGCCCAGAAGGCACGGTAAACACCATCGACGGGTCCAAAGACAGTATGAAAGTGCACGCAGCCAGGTGAGCCTCCGCCAGAGACGCTGTCCTGTCCGTGACAGACACCCTCGGATCACTGTCACCCCCTATATAATCCCTCCTAATCTTGGAAACCTCTTGAATCCCCTAGATGTTCCACGTTTAAAATCTGAAAACCACCATGATCGCCAGCGCGGTGCTGTTGTAATCTTACACCCTCTTGACTGATGTGGAGATGGCACCGAGAAACACATTTGCAACGTCCCCAAGTGTGAGGGCTGCATGCCTTCCTGTTCTTAATGAACGCGTCATAAGTGGGTGTATTTAAGGGGTGCAGTGTGATATTTCCATACCTGTATACAATGTGCAATATCAAATTGGGTTAATTATGATCTCCATCTCCTTGCCCTCTCTTGCTCCCCTTCTGGAGTTCTTCATCATAGATAATAAGTTATTGTAAAAGACAGTCACCTCGCTGCTCTGTCAAGCACTGGAACTTACTCCTATAGAACTGTGTTTAGGTCCCCGTCACCCAACCCTCCTGACCCTCCATGTCCCTTACACATATGAGCATCTAGTCATCACTATTTACTTTCTTCTGAATTGAGATCACCTCTTTTTGGCTCCCACAGATGAAAAAGAACATGAAGTGCTTGTCTTTATCTGTCTGGTTTATTTTATTTTATTTTTTTATGTTTTTATTGGTGCATTGTAGTCTCACATCACAATGAGTATCAGTTTGGTGTTAACATACATGCACACAGCTCTTGGTGTCCCCCCCTGCCTCCCCCCCCCACATGTAGCACTGAGAATGATGTTGG
>PVJS01039573.1:0-18831 GCA_004027185.1 Glis glis
AGACCCTGTTTCAAAATAAAGTATAAAAAATAGGGCTGGGGGCGTAGCGTGGAGGTAGAGCGCCCCTGCATTCAATCCCCGGTACCGAAAAAAAAAAAAAATAAAAAAGGAGGTAGAGCCTGGCGTGGTGGCTCATGCTTGTAATCCCAGTACTTGGGAGGCTGAGACCAGAGGATCCGGGTTCATGGCCAGCTTCAGCTACTTAGTGAGGCCCTCCGCAACTTAGTGAGACCCTGTTTCAAAATAAAGAATAAAAAAATAGGGCTGGGGGTATAGCTTGGAGGTAGAATGCCCCTGGGTTCAATCCCCAGGACCCAAAAAAAAAAAAAAGGAGGTAGGATATTTGGAGTGAGTAAGGGGCTTTCCTGAGGTCAAGTTTATTTTTGTTTTTTTAGTTGAAAAGGGTACACTGTGTAGAAAGAAGGGCTGTTTTGTATTAGGCAGTAAGATATATTGTATGATGGGTTCCTCTCTAGATGGCCAGTGCAAATACTCTCCTTAGACCACCTGCCTTTCCCCACTTCCTCTAATGGGTTTGGTGTCATCGAAAATATAGAAAATTACTTCATCTTTCCACTAGTAAATTCCTAATGAGGTTCATTTTTAGTTAATCCATTCATTTTGTTTAATAAAGGGCACCTAGTGTCTACATATTAGAGTCACTCAGGAAAATGTTAAACATATAGGTCCCCAGGAGTCTTCCTTTCATGCTCCAAAGCAGTCAGTCTAGGAAGAGACCAGAACTGAAAAACATAGCATACCATATAGCACTACACACACAAAAATAAAATAACAAAAATCCTCAGCTTTATTGAGGTATAGTTCATATACCATAACATTTACTTGTTTTAAATGTACAATAATGATTTTTAGTAGGTTTTTAAGGTTGTGCAGTCAACACAATCTAATTTTAAAACATTTCCATCACCATAAAAAGGTCCCCATGTCTGTTTTTAGTCACCTTATTCTCAACCACTAGTCTATTTTCAGACTATAGATTTGCCTTTTCTAGATATTTTATTGTGCAGACATTTATAATATGTGGTCTTTTTGTATTGGGCTCTTTTTTTTTTGGTACTAGGGACTGAACCCAGGGGCATTCTACCTCCAAACTATACCCTTAGCTCATTTTATTTTTTGTTTTGAAACAGGGTCTCTTTAGGTTGCTGAAAGTCTTACTAAGTTGGTGAGGCTGTTCTGGAATCTGTGATCCTCCTGTCTCAAGCTCCCAAGTACTGGGATTACAGGCGTGCACCACCACGCCCATGTATTGGGTTTTTAACATCTTTTAATTAGTGAGAAAATTAAGATGATACTTCTTTTGTTGTTGTTGCTTTTGTTTTTGTGATACTGGGGGTTGAATCCAGGGCCATTCTACCTCTGAGCTACACCTCCAGCTCTGTTTCATATTTATTTATTTGTGGTACTGGGGATTGAACCCAGGGGCATTCTGCCTCCGAGCTACACCCCCAGCCCTGTTTTTTATTCTTTATTTTGAAACAGGGTCTCACTAAGTTGCGGAGGGCCTCACTGAGTAGCTGAGGATGGCTGCGAACCTGTGATCCTCCAGTCTCAGCTTCCCAAGTACTGGGATTATAAGAGTCCGCCACCACGCCCCGCTCAACAGAAAAGCTTGAGATTGTAGTTGTAGTGGTTAATGTAAGAGAATTCAATAGGTATAACTATTACTAGTAGCATAATCATAATTGTATCTATTTTGTCATAATTTTGTATTTCTTCTTGTTCTTTGTTAGGAAACACTGCACTAACTTATGCCTGTGCTGGAGGATTTGTTGACATTGTGAAAGTGCTACTTAATGAAGGTGCAAATATAGAGGATCATAATGAAAATGGACATACCCCCTTAATGGAAGCAGCCAGTGCAGGGCATGTGGAAGTTGCAAGAGTTCTTCTAGATCATGGTGCAGGCATCAATACTCATTCTAATGAATTCAAAGAAAGTGCTCTTACACTTGCATGCTACAAAGGTACTCTATATATGTATGGATATTTGTAATTATTTTATAACAACTTTGAATATTGAGTATTTGAATTAACTTTATATTGTTTTCTTTGTGCTATAAAATTATCTAGTTTAGCTGTGCATGGTGGCGCACACTTGTAATCCCAGTACTTGGGAGGCTGAGACCAGAGGATCCGGGTTCGTGGCCAGCCTCAGCTACTTAGTGAGGCCATCTGCAACTTAGTGAGACCTTGTTTCAAAATAAAGAATAAAAAATAGGGCTGGGGGTGTAGCTTGGAGGTAGAATGCCCCTGGGTTCAATCCCCAGTACTGCAAAAAAAAATCTAGTTTATAAGAGATTATATAGAAAGCCCATTTTAGCCTGTATTTTCTATAGTATAGTTTCCCAATGTATATTTCTTTATTATTTTAATTCATATTTATTCACTTAGCACAGATTTAGAGGTTTTCATTATTTAATAACTTGTTTATATGATTTTTTTAATCTTTGTTTAAAAAATAATACATATAACACCGGGCATGGTGGCGCACGCTTGTAATCCCAGTACTTTGGGAGGCAGAGACCGGAGGATCCGGGTTTGCGGCCAGCCTCAGCTCTCTAGCTCTCTCTCTCTCTCCCTGTCTCTCTCTCTCTCTCTCTACTTAGTGAGGCCCTCCGCAACTTCGTGAGACCAGGTTTCAAAATAAAGTATAAAAAAATAGGGCCGGGGGTGTAGCACGGAGGTAGAACGCCCCTGGGTTCAATCCCTGGTACCGCAAAAAAAAAAAAAACAAAAAAAAACATATAACAAATAAAAGTAGTAGTACACAATACAGAAAACCTGAAAAATGTGGAATAGCACAAAGAAATTTTAAAATTACATGTAATGCCACCATCTATAGGTAAAAAGGCTTGTAAACAATATTTTAGTGTATGTACTTCCAGTGTTTTGTGAATGCAAAGTCTTGGCCATACCAGGTTATATTGGTTTTTCATGGAAGAACTTTCCAGTGTGTTTTCAAGTATTCTTATAAGCACACACACACATACACACACTTTAAACAAAACAGTCATAGTCTATTTTATAGGCTATTTATTTTATTTAGCAGAATATCATGAACATTTTCAATAAATCTTCTTGCAACACAACTTTTGATGATCATATCTTATTTCACTATTTCAGTTAGGATTAGATTTGGCTGTATATAAAGCAAAAGCCAAATTAATGATTTGAACAAAAGAGAAACCTAAGAGTATGCCATCCAGACCTAGTATGGCAGTGTAATTGTCATCAAGATATCAGAATTGTATTTTTCTGTGGTTTCTATCCTCAGGGTTACTTAGAAGCCAGGAGGGTAGCTAAGGCCCCAGCAATCCATATTCTAGGAAGGATGAATAGGGTAGTCAGGCATGTTACCATTCAAATAAAATCAGAGCTCTGTTATTAAGAAAGATTAAGAGGCCGGCTGTGATAGTGCACGCTTGTAATTCTAATACTTGGGAGGCTGAGACAGGAGGATCGCAGGTTCTTGGCCAGTCTCAGCTACTTAGTGAGGCCCTCCGCAACTTAGTGAGACCCTGTTTCAAAATAAAAAATAAAAAATAGGGCTACGGGTGTAGCTCGGAGGTGAAATGCCCCTGGGTTCCATCCCCAGTACCGCAAAAAAAAAAAAAAAAGAAGAGTGAGTGAATGGATATTAGGCAGAGAACTAGCAGTCTCTGCCAAATATATCAAATGGGTACACCATAATTGTTTATTGTTGGACACTTGCATTGTTCCCAGTTTTTCACTCTTATTAAAAACACTGTGATAACGTCCTTGTGCAGACATTTTTGCCTAATCTCTTGATTATTTCCTTAGGATAAATTTCTGGAAGTGGAATTGCTGGGTCAAAGGGTATGGACATTTTTAAGGCTTTTGATACATATTGCCAAATTGCCTTCTAGAAAGGTTGAACCAATTTACACTCCCACCAGTAGTGTTTGAGAATGCCCTTTATCCCACCCTACACCCTCACCAACACTGGGTATTATCATTCTTTTAATATTTGCCATTTTGATAGTTTAAAAATGGTGTCTTATTTAATTTGTATTTCTTTAGAAGGAAGGTTTAATATCTTTTTCATCAGTTTAATATTCATTTGTATTTCTTTTTTGAATTACTATTTCATATCTTTCACCCATTTTTCTACTGGAGTGTTTGTCTTTTTCTTATTGACTATTAAGACTTTTTTATATATTAAATATATCAAGAGGATTGAAATTGTTTTAAATGGAATTTCCTATGTCTGCTCATTGCCACAGTGAGTTTATGGTTATTTTAAAGTTGTCTTTCTAGAAAATGTGATCCAAACATACTTTATCTGGCTATTTGATTTGATAACTAGTTTATATAGATTAAATTAAAGAATTAAGAATTATTGCTTTACTTAACTAGAATTATGTGCTTTGGACTAATTCAATCTTCAAAATCTAGATAAGATCTTGATGAGAGAAGTTTCTTTTGTAGAACTGTTATTGACTTATTTATTGAATTCAAAATAAGTTTTCATAAAGTATGTATAGATATCTGAAAGAAAAAGATTCTCCATTTTAATACTTATTAAATTGTTAATCAATTCTTTAAATTTTTTTAAGGCCATTTGGATATGGTTCGCTTTCTACTTGAAGCTGGTGCAGATCAAGAGCACAAAACTGATGAGATGCACACTGCTTTAATGGAAGCTTGCATGGTAATTTTACTTGTACTCACATAAAATTTTATGGGAAGAAAAAGCTCATATGTAGTAAAGGCTTTGAGAACTATTAACTGGTGTTTGGCTTGTATAATTTCTTAACCCATTTCTAAATTAAACACAGTTAATGTTTGAATGTCTGTGCCTTTGGAAGAGGACAGTAACATGTAATCCTAAAGCAATATGTTTGACTTCAGAGATATTATTGGTAAAACTAATTTTGGAGATATTAGAGATATTTCTAACATTTTTATGGCTTCATATTAAAATCTTTTTTTTTTTGTACTGTGGATTGAACCCAGGGGTATTCAACCTCCAAGCACCCACAGCTCTTTTTTTTTTTTTAATTTATTTTGAAAAAGGATCTTGTTCAGTTGTTGAGGGTCTCTCTAAGTTGCTGAGCCTAGCCTTGAGCCTGTGATCCTCCTGTGTCAGCCTCCCAAGTACTGGGATTATAGGTATGCCACTATGCCTGTCTAACTCCCATATTTGATTCACTCCGTGAATTGCTTTTATTGATTATTTTATAACTTGATTATGTCACTATTTTCCTGGCCTTTTAATAAGCCATATGTTATAAGTGATACTTTTTAGAGACTCTGGATTACGCTGATATAAGGGGTTTATATTTGGTGCTGGAGATTGAACCTAGGGATATTCTACCTTTGATCTACACCCCCAGCCCTATTTTACTTTTTATGTGGAAACAGGGTCTCATCTAACTTGTGGAAGGCCTCACTAAGTTGCTGAGGCTGGCTGAGAACCTGTGATCCTCTTGTCTCAGCCTCCCAAGTACTGGGATTACAAGTGTGTGCCACCATGCCCTGCCCTAATATGCTTTTTTTTTTTTTTTTTTTGCAGTACTGGGGATTGAACCCAGGGGCATTCTTCCTCCCAGCTACACCCGTAGCCCTATTTTTTATTCTTTATTTTGAAATAGGGTCTCACTAAGTTGCGGAGGGCCTAAGTAGCTGAAGCTGGCCCTGAACCGGGATCCTCTGGTCTCAGCCTCTCAAGTATTAGGATTACAAGCGTGTACCACCACACCTGGCTCATTTTTTTCTTTTTGTTGTTGTTTTAAACATTTTTCTTTTTTTGTGGTACTGACGGTGGAACCCAGGGGCATTCTAACTCCCAGCTACACCCCCAGCCCTATTTTATTTTTATTTTGAAACAGGGTCTCACTAGGTTGATGAGAACCTCAACTACTTGCTGAGGCTGTCCTCGAACCGGTGATCCTCCTGTCTCAGCCTCCCCAGTACTGGGATTACAAGCATGTGTCACCATACCCGGCTCCTGATATGTGTTTTAAGACGGATAATGTTTGTTCTAGCAAGCAGTTGAATTATCAGTGGATCACGTAGGTACTGTTGAGGCTTAATTTCACCTTACTCCTACAGTATAGTGCTAATTCTTGGTAGTGATCTAATGGCTCAGCTGAAAGCCTGAGACATTTACCATGGTCCATCCATTTTGACTGATTCTGAACTCCTAATGTCTGTAGTCTTTCAGTAGCTATTTTCTACTAGGCATACTGGAGTCTTGTCCTTGGCATGATCAACTCAGGAGCTGATCCAAGGCTAGCATTTACTTTTTATAAGTAATATTTTGGTCATTTTGAAATATAGAACAACATAACATTGGACTTTATATGCTTACAACAAGAATTAATGTGTACATAATTTTTCTGTGTGTGTGTGTGCGTGTGTGATACTGAGGATTGAACCCAAGGATATTCTACCTCTGAGCTACACCCCTAGCCCTTTTTATTTTTTATTTTGAAACAGGGTCTTGCAAAATTGCTGAGGCTGGCCTTGAATTTTTGATCCTCCTGTCTCAGCCTTCCAAGTACTAGGATTGCAGGCATGCACCACCATACCCGGCATGGCATACATAAATTTTCAAGTCAAGAAATTGAAACTCAGGGCTAGGGGTATAGCTTACTGGTAGAGTATAGGTCCTATTTGCACAAGGTCCTGGGTTCAATCCCTAGCACCAAAAAAAGAGAAGAAACAAATTTCAAACTTGTTAAAGAATAATATTTATGTTGATAAAGGGCTAGAATAGATACCCTCCTGAGAATGTTTTATTGTTAATTGCCTTACTATGTATGCAGATAGACCCAGGGTAAAATTATTTACAAATAAGTAAGATCTTTACATATCTTTATAAAATTCTTTATCTCATTGCAACATGTTGCTATAATGAGTTAACTAACATAAACCACTGTGGATTGATTCTACCCTCTGGTCTCCGCCTCCCAAAGTACTGGGATTACAAGCGTGCGCCACCATGCCCGGCTTACTACTATTTTTAATAATAATCATCAGCTGGGCGTGGTGTCACGCGCTTGTAATCCCAGTACTTGGGAGGCTGACACTGGAGGATCCGGGTTCGCGGCCAGCCTCAGCTACTTAGTGAGGTCCTCCACAACATTAGTGAGACCCTGTTTCAAAAATAAAGAATAAAAATAGGGCTGGGGGTGAAGCCTGGAGGTAGAATGCCCCTGGGTTCAGTCCCTGGTACCGCCAAAAAAAAAAATCATCATAATAATAGACTTCTGCTGGGCGTGGTGGGTGCATGCTTGTAATCCCAGTACTTGGGAGGCTGAGACAGGAGGATCCAGGTTCGCGGCCAGCCTCAGCTACTTACGGAGACCCTCCGCAACTTAGTGAGACCCTGTTTCAAAATAAAGAATAAAAAATAGGGCTGGCGGTGTAGCCTAGAGGTAGAATGCCCCTGGGTTCAATCCCTGATGACGCAAAAAAAAATAATAATAGACTTCTCATAAGGCTTAGATAGTATGCTGTCTAAGCTAAGTCTTCTCATCTTCCTTTCTGTCTTCAATCTCTTGCTTCTGTTCTCCCACTTAAAATATCTCAGCTAGGTGTGGTGGCGCATGCTTGTAATTACAATAATTGGGAGGCTGAGACAGGAGGATCACAGGTTCACGGTCAACCTCAGCTACTTAGTGAGGCCCTCCGCAACTTAGTGAGACCCTGTTTCAAAATAAAGAATAAAAATAGGGCTGGGAGTATAGCTCAGAGGTAGAATGCCCCCGGGTTCAATCCCCAGTACTACAAAAAAAAGAAGAAAAAAAATCTCAAAACAGCTGGGCGTGGTGGTGCATGCCTGTAATCCCAGTACTTGGGAGGCTGAGACAGGAGGATCACAGGTTCGAGGACAGTCTCAGCAAGTAGTGAAACTCTCATCAACCTGGCGAGAACCTGTTTCCAAATAAAAATAAAATAGGGCTGGGGGTGTAGCTCAGAGGTAGAATGTCCCTGGGTTCAATCCCCAGTGCCACAAAAAAAAATCTGAAAACAAAAAATTTTTCTCCTTGCTTTACCTCTGAAAATCTGTAGGATGGACATGTAGAGGTCGCACGTTTGCTTTTGGATAGTGGCGCTCAAGTGAACATGCCTGCAGATTCATTTGAATCTCCATTGACACTAGCTGCTTGTGGAGGACATGTCGAATTGGCAGCTCTACTTATTGAAAGGGGAGCAAATCTTGAAGAAGTTAATGATGAAGGATATACTCCCTTGATGGAAGCTGCTCGTGAAGGACATGAAGAGATGGTGGCACTACTCTTGGCACAAGGTAAAGCAATTTTACTTTTTAAAAAATATTAAACCAGCTAAGCATGGTGGCACTTGCTTGTAATCCCAGTACTTGGGAGGCTGAGAACAGAGATCCGGATTCGTGGCCAATTGGTTCAATCCCTGGTACTGCAAAAAAAAAACAACAAAAAAAATTAAGCCAGGCATGGTGGTACGCTCCTGTAGTTCAGCTACTTGGGGTGTTGAGATGGGAGGATGTCTTGAGCTGATGAGTTTGAGACCAGTCTGGGAAACATAGAAAGACTCTGGCTCAAAAAAAAAAAGTTTCCTTTAGGGGTTTTGTGTCAGTATCAGTGAAGTTTACTATAACTAGAGTATTGTTTTTTTGCATTGATGATAAAAGATATTCTCAACACCCTAGATGGAACCCTGTGTTCGAACGTTAATAAAACAATATAAAAGTCTTTCCTTAAAGGCCCTTTGATTTTTATTTCATTTTATTTTTTATTGGTAAAACACAGAACAGAAACAGAGAAGATAGAGATGAACTAAGAATAATATCTTTATCATGATTTTATTCTAAGTAGTTT
Source organism: Glis glis (assembly GCA_004027185.1). NCBI lineage: Eukaryota > Metazoa > Chordata > Mammalia > Rodentia > Gliridae > Glis > Glis glis. Next base: position 8,853 of record PVJS01039573.1, read on the forward strand.
TACCTATTTTTATGTCTTCCCAGGAGCAAATATAAATGCCCAATCAGAAGAAACCCAAGAAACTGCTCTTACCTTGGCTTGCTGTGGAGGATTTTCTGAAGTTGCAGATTTCCTCATTAAGGCAGGGGCTGATATAGAACTTGGCTGCTCCACACCTCTGATGGAGGCTTCTCAGGAGGGACACCTGGAGTTGGTTAAATATTTGCTAGCTGCTGGTATGTGACTTTAAAAATGCCTTGTAGGATAGAAAGATAAATACAGATAATACTTCATTTACATGTGGAATAACTTGAATTCATAGAAATAAAAGAGTAAAATGGTGGTTACCAAAGTCTAGGGGGTGGGTTTTGGGATCTAAAGAGCGAACAGGAAAAGGAAAAATGTTGATCTTAAGGTACAAAGGTTCAGTTAGACAAGAATCATTTTTAGTAATCTATTGCATAACATGGTAGCTACAGTCAACAATATGTAGTGTATATTTCAAAATTCCTAAAATAGTAGATTTTAATTGTTCTCACCACAAAGAAATGATAGGAATGTCTGGGTGAGCATGCCTGTAATCTTAGTACTTGGGAGACTGAGACAGAAAGATTGCAGGTTCTGAGATCAGTTTCAGCAACTTAAGCTAGGCCTTCAGCAACTTAGTGAGACCCTATTTCAAAATAAAAAATAAAATAGTGCTGGGGGTGTAGCTTGAAGGTAGAATGCCCCTGGGTTCAAACACACACACACACACACACACACACACACACACACACACACAGGTATGTGAGGTGATAGATATGTTAATTAGCTTACCTTAATCATTCCACAGTATATACATATTTTTACAACATCACATTGTACCCCATAAATATATGCAAGTATTTATCAATAAAAAATAAAATGAAATAAAAATCAAAGGGCCTTTAAGGAAAAGACTTTTATATTGTTTTATTAACGTTGGCAATTTTTTTTGTGGTATTGGGGACTGAACCCAGGGGCATTCTACCTCTGAGTTACACCCCCAACCCTTTTTTTTTTCTTCATTTTGAAACAGGGTCTCACTAAGTTGCAGAGGGCCTCACTAAGTAGCTGAGGCTGGCCGCGAACCTGCGATCCTCCTGTCTCAGCCTCCCAACTACTGGGATTACAAGTGTGCGCCACCATGCCTGGCATGGCAATTAATCTTAACTTTTTCATTTGTATAAAAGTTCAAATATAGCTCTGCAATTTAATATAACTATTCTTAGGTTCTTAAATCTCTAAAAATTTTATTTTAAGAGAGATTACAACAGGGCATGGTACTGGGATTACAAGCATGTGCACCATGCCCAGCTTCAATTTTCCTTTTATTATTAGTAGTAGTAGTATTCTTTATTTTATTTTTTTGTGTAGTACTGGTGATTGAACTTAAGTATTCTACCTCTGAGCTATACCTCCAGCCCTATTTTATTTTTTATTTTGAAACAAGGTCTTGCTAAGTTGCTGAGAGCCTTGCCAGGTTGCTGAGGCTGGCTTTAAACCTGTGATCCTTCTGTCTCAGCCTCCTAAGTATTTGGATTACAGGTATGTACCACCATGTCCGGATTGAATTTTCCTTATAGATAAAAAACAAAACAAAATCGTGAATTTGTTTCAGTACTTCCAGTTCAGAATCACAGGGTTTCTAACTTAACCTCAACAATCTTATGTTTGTGTTTTCTCTTAACTCTGCCAAGAATTTTGTTGTTTTGCCAAATTTGATTTATACCACAATATTCATACAACTGTCTTAGAATACAAAACAACACTACTAATATGATTTCCAAAAATGTTTTAACTTTTTTCATTTTATTTCTTAAAGTATATCTTATTACAAATGTATATGGAAATTTCCTTTTTTTTGTTGTTGTACTGGGGATTGAACCCAGAGGCATTCTACCTTCAAGTTACACCCCCAGCCTGATTTTATTTATTTGGAAACAGGGCCTTGCTAGGTTGATGAGAGTCTCACTACTTGCTGAGTCTGTCCTCGAACCTGTGATCCTCCTGTCTCAGCCTCCCAAGTACTGGGATTACAGGCGTACGCCACCACATCTGGCTGTATATGGAAATTTCTGAGTTTTCAAATAATTTGGTTTAGAGCTGGGTGCGCTGGCACATACCTGTTATCTCAGTACTTGAGTCGGGCGTGGTGGCATATGCTTGTAATCACAGTATTTGGGAGGCCAAGATAGGAGGAATTGCAGGTTCGCAGCCAGCCTTGGCTTCTTAGGCCCTCCGTAACTTAGTGAGACCCTGTTTCCAAATTAAAAAAAAATAGTGTCAGTACTTGGAGGCTGAGATAGAAGGATCGCTGGTTTGAGACCAGCCTTAGCAACTTAGCAAGACCCTGTTTCAAAATGAAAAATAAAAGTGGGGTGAGGGGTGGAGCTTAGAGGTAGAATGCCCCTCGGTTCAACTCCCAGTATCAAAAACTAAGAATAAAAATGTTCTGAGAGTGCAACTCAGTTGTAGAGCACCCTGGTTTCAATCCCCAGTTCCACACACATACATACACAGAAATCATTTGGTTTAGTTTTTTTCTGTATAACTAAAAACATATTTTTGGAGCACATTTAAAAGAAAATGAGGAGCTGGGTATTGTGGCACATGCCTGTAATCCTCAGTACTTGGGAGACTGAGATAGGAGAATCCCAGGTTTGAGGCAGCCTCAGCTAGTTAGCGAGGTCCCTCAGCACTTACTGAGACCCTGTTTCCTAATAAAAATAAAATAGGGCCGGGGGTATAGCTCGGAGTTAGAATGGCCCTGGGTTCAATCCAAGAAAGAAAGAGAGAGAAAGAAAATGAATGAGGATACTTAATGCATTCTGAAGATGGTTTCAGTTTTAATTTTTCTATTTCACCAGACTGCAGAATTGAACTTTGTAATATAATTCTACTGTTCACAAAGTAAATGTGTGATTTTTCTTTGCTAGGTGCTAATGTGCATGCTACAACAGCTACAGGAGACACAGCCCTAACTTATGCTTGTGAAAATGGACACACAGACGTTGCAGATGTTTTACTTCAAGCAGGAGCTGATTTAGTAAGATATTTTTAAACTCAAATATTTTTGCATGAATGTTAATACTTGTCCATTCATATTTAACACTTAAAAAATACTGGTAAGCTGGGCATGGTGGTGCATGCTTGTAATCCCAGTACTTGGGAGGTTGAGACAGGAGGATCCGGGTTCGCGGCCAGCCTCAGCTACTTAGTGAGGCCCTCCCCAACTTAGTGAGACCATTTCAAAATAAAGAATAAAAAATAGGACTGGGATGTAGCTTGGAGGTAGAATGCCCCTGAGTTCAATCCTCAGTACTAAAAAAAACCATACTGGTAAAGACCAATAATTTGCATATCTTATATAAAATAACTTTTCTTTGTGTGTGTGTGTGTGTCGTACTGGGGATTGAACCCAGGGGCCTTCAAGCTACATACACCCCAGCTACATACCTTCAAGCTACATACACCCCAGCCCCGTTTTTTATTCTTTTTTTTTTTTAAACAGGGTCTCACTAAGTTGCGGAGGGCCTCACTGAGTAACTGAGGCTGGCCGCGAACCTGCGATCCTCCTGTCTCAATCTCCCAAGTACTGGGATTACAAACGTGTGCCACCACGCCTGGCATAAAATAAGTTTTTAAAAAAGCTTGGTTACTTGTAGTTGTTGCATGTATTAAGTGCTTAAACTCAGGTACACACCCGTAATCTTATCTACTTGGGAGGCTGAAGCAGGAGGATTGCAAGTTTGAGGCCAGCCTGGACAATGTAGTGAGACCCTGTGTCAAAATAAAAAATGAAAAGCCGGGCGTGGTGGCGCACGCTTGTAATCCTAGTACTTGGGAGATTGAGACAGGAGGATCTGGGTTCGTGGCCAGCCTTAGCTACTTAGTGAGGCCCTCCGCAATTTAGCGAGACCCTGATTCAAAATAAAGAATAAAAATAGGGCTGAGGGTGTAGTCCAGAGGTAGAATGCCCCTGGGTTCAATCCCCAGTGCCACAAATAAATAAATAAACAAATAAATAAATAAATAAAAAGAAAAAAGTAAAGGACTGAAGGTGTAGTTCAGTAGTACAGTGCCCCCTAGTTCAATTTTCAGTACCGCAAAAGAAAAAACATTTGAATTTAGTGTTTAATATGGTGTATTATTTCTTTTCCTAGGTAAAACTTTTAGTTTGTTTCTTCCCTACCCCCATTTGACATTCCTGTACTTTTTAAACTGTCCTTTATTAGATGTATCATAAATTCAATATTGTGTTCATAATAACATGTCAAATCAGTTTGAATGATTTTTTTGTTTCACTGATTTGACATTTAAACAAAGCTTCTATTGTTAATCATCGTCCTAACATTATTACAATGTTCTCTTCTTTTTCTGTTCTTTTAGTATTAGTCTATGTTGGCTTTTAAAAATTTCAAAGTAGATGGTATGTTCATATATGCAATAATTCTTACAACAGTAGAAAATTATAAATAATATAATTAATGATTTTATTACTTAAAAGGTTCATGTTTCTTGCTGAAATGTTTGCCTAGACTTATTTTTATTTTGTGAGCGCACTTTAACCTGCTTTTAAGAGTTTCTCCCAGAATTCTCTTCTATATTTTTTAAAAATCTGTATGAGACATACACAGCTATAAATATAGAGAATTAAGCCGGGCGTGGTGGCACACACTTTTAATCCCAGTACTTGGGAGGCTGAGACCGGAGGATCTGGGTTCGCGGCCAGCCTCAGCTACTTAGTGAGGCCCTCCGCAACTTAGTAAGACCCTGTTTCAAAATAAAGAATAAAAAAATAGGGCCAGGGGGTGTAGCAAAAAAAGGGGGGGTAATCTGGCATTATGATGCTAAGTCATCTTTTTCATCCTAAGTGTTCTCTCAATGTTTAATCCTCTTTAAATATTTTCTTTTTTTTTTTTTTGCGGTACTGGGGAATGAACCCAGAGGCATTCTACCTCTGAGCTACACCCACAGCCCTATTTTATTTTATTTAATTATTTAATTAATTAATTTATTTATTTAATTTTTTGTGTGGTACTGGGGGTGGACCCCAGGGGCCTTCTACCTCCGCACTATACCCCTAGCCCTATTTTGAAACAGGGTCTCACCAGGTTGATGAGAAGTCTCACTACTTGCTGAGGCTGTCTTCCAACCTGAGATCCTCCTGTCTCAGCCTCCCAAATACTGGGATTATAAGCATCTGCCACCATGCCCAGCTATTTATTTATTTATTTACTTATTCATTTATTTATTTATTTTTGTGTGTGGTATGGGGGATGGAACCCTGGGGCATTCTACCTCTGAGCTACACCCCCAGCCTGATTTTACTTTTTTATTTTGAAACAGGGTCTCACTAAGTTGCAGAGGCCCTCACTAAGTTGTTGAGGCTGGCTGTGAACCTGCGATCCTCCTGTCTCAGCCTCCCAAGTGCTGGGATTAAAGGCATGTGCCACCACACCAGGCTTAGTTTTTATTTTAAATCAAGGTCTCACTAAGTTGCTGACCTTTGAGCCTCCTGTTTCAGCTTCCCAGGTACTGGGACTATAGGCATGCATCATCATGCCTGGCCAAAGACTTATTTTCTTCCTCATTCAACTTATTTTTAAATCTTTTGTTTTATCACTTCGTTCATCTATTTAATTAAAGAGTCTGTGTTCTTTTTTTTGTTTATTTATTTATTTTTTTGGTACTGGGGATTGAACCCAGGGGCATTCTACCTCCGAGCTTCACCCCCAGCCCAATTTTATTTTTATTTTGAAACGATCTCGCTAGGTTGATGAGAGTGTGTTCTCTGCAACTTATTAGGAAGTATAGGAGAATATTTGACTAAAATCTTATTTTGTTTGTTTTTGTAAGGACTTCTTAATAAGTTTCATGTTGGATACTTTGTGCTTATTATTTATGACTGAATGAGGCTTGCTAGTAGTTGAAAATAATGTGGGAAGGGACAGCGGAGAGGAAGTGAGCCTTGACAGCTTCTTCAAATCATATAATTGTCTTTGAATACTTCCTTACTAACTCTATAACATAGAAACATGAATTCTCCAGCCGGGTGTGGTGGCACACGCTTGTAATCCCAGTACTTGGGAGGCTGAGACAGGAGAATCACAGGTTGGAAACCAGCCTTGGCAATTTAGGGAGGCCCTCTGCAACTTAGTGAGACTCTGTTTCCAAATAAGAAATAAACTTGGGTTGGGGTATAACTTGGAGGTAGAATGCCTCTGGGTTCCATCCCCAGTACCAAAAAAAAAAAGAAAGAAAGAAAAAATCCTCTTAGGATCATGCACATCACTCAGGTAGGAGATTGGAATCACTTAGAGTGAAACCTTCTGTAGACCAAATTTCTTTTATTTGGAGACTTTACTTGTCAGTGACTGAAAAGCTTATTTCTGTTATCCTCAGTTATATCCCAGTCTCGTCTTTAGGTGGGTTTTCTAATGAAAATACTGATATTCCATCTCTCCGGTTCTTTGAAGGTTTTTGTTTTAGTTGATAATTGCAAGCACTAAATATATTTATAATGGGGGGAAAGCTGCATAACTATCTTACAGTATTTTTCTTATTCTTTTCCTCCAACTTTTGACATTCCCAAATCTCTTGATTCTTTTCCTTGGTTAGATATTTCTAAATGTTGCTCTTGCTTTTTTGTCTTTAGTTACATTTGAGACAAAGGCATGAGTGCAAATAATTCAGTAGAATTACTTAGATAAGAAGATTTGTATTGCAGTTTTATTGGAAGAAAACAACATTATCATACCCTTAAAAAAAAATCAAGAAGGGCATGGTGGCGCACGCCTGTAATCCCAGTACTTGGGAGGCTGAGACAGGATAGTGGAAGATCCTAAAATGACAAGCCCAGCACCTGAAGTACCAGTCACAAGGTCTTCATGGCCAAATGTGATTTTCATTTTTGGAATAAGATCCGTGAGTTCTTCTTTTTCCTTTCACAGGACAAGCAGGAGGACACGAAGACTATTTTGGAGGGCATAGATCCAGCCAAGCATCAGGTGAGAGTAGCCTTTGATGCTTGTAAGCTACTACATAAAGAGTAGATGTAGGTAACCAGAACTTTGGATATTTGAATTTCACCCAAGAAATTCTAGGACCCTGCTGGTTGACAAAAGAAATCCTCGTGTGTGTGTGTGTGTGTGTGTGTGTGTGTGTGTGTGTGTGTGTGTGGTACTGGGGATTGAACCCAGAGGCATTCTACCTTTGAGCTTCACCCCCAGCCCAGTTTTATTTCTTATTTGGAAACAGGGTCTTGCTAGGTTGATGAGAGTCTCGCTACTTGCTGAGGATATCCTTGAACCTGTGATCCTCTTGTCTCAGCTTCCGACGTAATGGGATTACAGGCGTGCGCCACCATGCCCTTCTTGATTTTTTTTTAAGGGTATGATAATGTTGTTTTCTTCCAATAAAACTGCAATACAAATCTTCTTATCTAAATAATTCTACTGAATTATTTGCATTTTTTGTGCCTGATGGGTTTGGGGTTTTTTTTTTTTTTTCAGAACTGGGGATTGAACCCAGGGACATTCTACCTCTGAGCCACACCCCCAGCCCTATTTTTTGTTCTTTATTTTTTTTTAAACAGTCTCACTAAGTTGCAGAGGACCTCACTAAGTAGTTGAGGATGGCTACGAACCTGAGATCCTCCTGTCTCAACCTCCCAATTACCTGCATTACAAGTGTGCACCACCATACCTGGCCTGATAGTTTTAAAAGTCCAACAAATTTAATATCCATTGTAGTCCAGAGAAATTTATTTAAATTCAGGAGCAGTTTTTAAGGTTTTTTTAAATTGTTTTATTTATTTTTTTTGTAACTGGAAATTGAACCCAAGGGTTCTCTTGCAATGAGCTACACCCCCAGCCCTTTCTCTTTTTTTTTTTGCAGAACTGCGGATTGAACCCAGGGGCATTCTACCTCCCAGTTACACCCCCAGCCCTATTTTTTGTTCTTTCTTTATTTATTTATTTATTTTGCGGTACTGGGGATTGAATCCAGGGGCTTTCTACCTCCGAGCTACACCCCCAGCCCTATTTTTTATCCTTTATTTTGAAAGTGGGTCACACAAAGTTGCAGAGGGCCTCACTTAAGTAGCTGAGGCTGGCCGCGAACCTGGATCCTCCGGTCTTTGCCTCTCAAGTACTGGGATTACAAGCGTGCGCCACCACGCCTGGCTGCCCTTTCTTATTTTGAGACAGGATTTCACTAAGTTGCTCATTACCATATGCTTTTGTTGCTGCCTATACCCAAGTTTTTTTGTTTTTGTTTTGTTTTTTTTGTGGTACTGAGGATTGAACTCAGGGGCATTCTACCTCTGAGCTACATCCCCAGCCCAATTTTTATTCTTTATTTTAAAACAGGGTCTCACTAAGTTGTGGAGGGCCTCACTAAGTAGCTGAGGCTGGCCCTGAACCCAGATCCTCCGGTCTCAGCCTCCCAAGTACTGAGATTACAAGCATGTGCCACCACGTCCAGCTATATGTTATTGGTTTTGGTGCTAGGAATTGAACCCAGGGCTTTTTGCATATTAAATACACATTGTACCACTGAGCTACAGCCCCAAATCAATTATTATTATTTTTTTTGTGGTACTGGGGATTGAACTCAGGGGCATTCTACCTCCGAGCTACACCCCCAGCCCTATTTTTTTTTTAATTCTTTATTTTGAAACAGGGTCTCACTAAGTTGTGGAGGACCTCACTACATAGCTGAGCCTGGCTGTGAACCCTAATCCTCCTGTCTCAGCCTCCCAAATACTGGAATTATAAGTGTGTGCCACCATGCCTGGCTTCAATTATTAATTTTAAAACATAGATGTTTTAAATATATTATGAAGCTATGTTCTCAAACTTAATTATACATCTCAAAACCATAGGAATAAATGTATATTTATAGATGGGAAATAAAAAAGGTAGCATTTCTTACCTTTTTATTTCCAGGAACTTTTTCTTCATACTGGTAATTGAACCGAGGGTCATTCTACCTCTCAGCTAGACTCCCAGCCCTGTTTTATTTTATATTTTGAAACAAGGTCTCACTAAGTTGCTGGGGCTAACCTCGAAACTGTGAACCTCCTGTCTCAACTTCCCAAGTACTGGGATTACAGGAATGCACCACCATGCCCAGCTTTATTTCAGGAATTTTATTAGTAATTTGAAATTTTAAATGGAGTAAGAATCTAGAGACTGTTCTTTCTAACATATTTTAAATCACCTAACAGCTGTGGTAATATTTTAAATGTACAGAATTAATGGTTTCATTTATTTATTTATTTATTTATTTATTTATTTGTACCTGGAATTGAACCCAGGGGCATTCTACCTCTGAGCTACATGTATCCCCAGCCCTATTTTATTCTTTATTTTAAAACAGGGTCTCACTAAGTTGCAGAGGGCCTCACAAGTTGCTAAGGCTGGCCGCAAACCTGCGATCCTCCTGTCTCAGCCTCCCAAGTACTGGGATTACAAGCATATGTGCCACCATGCCCGGCTTAATGGTTGCTTTTTAAAGTTCATTTTAAAGCAAGAGTTTCAAAATCTTTTCAAAATCTTGTCTTTCTTAATGTGAGACCTACTTATGGGATGGGTATTAGTGTCAGGCTTAAGAGATAAAGAGAAAAACTGGGGTGGTGCACATGCCTATAATCCTAGTACTAGGGAGGCTGAGACAGGAGGTCAGAGATTCAAGGCCAGCCTCATCAACTTAGTGAGACCCTATTTCAAAATGGAAAATTACAAAAAGGGCTAGGGGTGTAGCTTGGACGTAGAAAGCCCCTGGGTACAATCACTAGCATAAACAAACAAACAAACAAATGAATAAATAATTTTTAAAAAGCTGAAAACAGGCCGGGTGTGGTGGTGCACGCTTTTAATCCCAGTACCTGGGAGGCGGAGACCGGACTCTGATCTGGGTTCGCAGCCAGCCTCAGCTACTTAGCGAGGCCCTCCGCAACTTCATGAGACAC
>PVJS01039574.1:0-18831 GCA_004027185.1 Glis glis
TCTCTCTCTCTCTCTCTCTCTCTCTCTCTCTCTCTACCTAGTGAGGCCCTCCACAACTTCGTGAGACCCGGTTTCAAAATAAAGAATAAAAAAATAGGGCCGGGGGTGTAGCGCGGAGGTAGAACGCCCCTGGGTTCAATCCCTGGTACCGCAAAAAAAATAAAAATTAAATAAATAAATAAATCAGATCATGTTGCTCCGCTGATTAAATGGCTCTTTAACGGAATAACCTGCCAACCCCTGCTCCTGATCTGCAAGGTCCCAGACCATCTGGCCAATACCTGTCTCCCCAATATTACTGAACACCATTCTTCCCTCCCCTGCCTCCTCCGGGCTCGCTGGACTTCCTTCTGTTTCTATAATACACCAGGCTACTCCTGCCTTTGCACGGTTTCCTTTGCCTATACCACTCTCCTCCACTGCACCCCATCATACCCTCCAACCCCCCTCTTCACATCCTCAGCTCCCCTTTATTTCCAGCTATTGGCTGAAAAGCCACCTCCTCCAGGAGGCTTGCCCTGACTGCTCTATCTAAGGAAGGGTCTCACCAGGTGCAGTGGTATATGATTATAACCCTAGTACTTGGGAGGCCAAGGCAGGAGGATCCACAGGTTCAAGGCCAGCCTCAGCAACTTGCGAGACCCTATTTCAAAATTAAAAATTAAAAATAGGGCTGGGGGATGTGGCTTGGAGGTAGAATGCCTCTGGGTCCAATCCCTAGGACCAAAAGAAAGAAACAAGGCACCAGGTGTGGTGGTGTGAGCCTGTAATCCCAGTACTTGGGAGGCTGAGACAGGAGGATTGCAAGTTCAAAGCCAGCTACAACAACTTAGCGAGGCCCTCAGCAACTTAATGAGACCCTGTTTCAAAATAAAACTAAAAGCCAGGCGTGGTGGCACACGCTTGTAATCCCAGTACTTGGGAGGCTGAGACCAGAAGATCCAGGTTCGCGGCCAGCCTCAGCTACTTAGTGAGGCCCTCCGCAACTTAGTGAGACCCTGTTTCAAAATAAAGAATAAAAAATAGGGCTGGGGGTGTGGCCCAGAGGTAGAATAACCCTGCATTCAATCCCCGGTACTGCCTAAATAAATAAGTATAAAAAATAAAAATAACATAGGGCTGGGGGTGCAGCTCAGAGGCAGACCGCCCCTGGGTTCCATCCCCAGTACCACAAAAAAGAGGGGTCTCATGCTCTCTACTCATCACCTACTGATTTCTCTGCACAGAATTTATCATTTTCCAATTTACTTATTTGTTTATAGTCTATTGCTCACCAAAATAGAATCTCCGTGTGAGTGAGGACCTCATCTCTACTATTTCTTTTTTTATCCCCCCCTTGTGTAAAACGGGACCTGCCACATAGTTAGCACTTACTAAATAGTGAAGACTAAAAAACAATAAAAGGGCTAAAAGGGTAATAAAGCAGTAATGGTCAAAAGAAAGAAAGGTCACCGGTGGATGAGCGAGTGCAGCCAACACCCAGAAGCAGGGCGTGCTGAGGGAGCGGCAGAGCGGAGGGAGCGGTGGCCCGACACAGGGACCCGGGGAGGCAGCTGCTGGATCTCCATACAGAACCCCAGCGAGATCAGGGCCTGCGGTTGTCAGATACAAGCCGTGATGGGAGGGAAAGAGAGAGGCGGTGCTAAAAAAACCAGGGTTAATCGAAAGTCCATGGAACAAATTTGTCATTCATCACCCTCCAACTCCACTCCTGTCTAGCAGGGCGATAGCAGCTCGGGAAGACCCAGAGAGGACTCGTGGCTCGGTCAATGGAACTGCTTGTAGACCACGGGGGCTGCCAGCGTGGCTGCCGGGGTGCGGGAGTGAACCCGCATCACTCCGCCACCGTGCCTCCCACGTCTTGGCTGCACAGCCACCTCCCGTCTGGTCTTCAGAAAGCAGAGCCAAGTAATAAGTCAGGCCTGCAGGTGAACGCAGAGCTCCCAGGCAGTATTTCCATACAGGGCAAATAAAACAAACCCAGACCAGCCTCCAAGAATAATCACTCCTGCTATGGATATGGTGTGAGTGTGTCCCCCAAAGGTTCACGTGCTAGAAGCTTGGTTCCCACTGGGGTGATAGTGAGAGGTAGTGGGCCCTTTAAGAGGTGGAGCCTAGAGCCCAATGGCGAGGCGATCAGGGCATCACCCTCAGAAGGGATTAATGTAATTCTTACAGGACCCCAACTAGTTCCCACAAGAGTGAGTCATCATAAAAAGAGAAAGATTGATGCCGGGCGTGGTGGCGCACGCTTGTAATCCCAGTACTTGGAAGGCTGAGACAGGAGGATCTGGGTTCGCGGCCAGCCTCAGCTACTCAGTGAGGCCCTCTGCAACTTAGTGAGACCCTGTTTCAAAATAAAGAATAAAAAATAGGGCTGGGGGTGTAGCACCGAGGTAGAATGCCCCTGGGTTCAATCCCCAGTACCAAAAAAAAAAAGAGAGAGAGAGAGAGAAAGATTGGCCCCTCGCCCATCTCTGGCTTCTTGTGTCCCCATGTGATCTCTTCGGCACATGTTCCTACCATCTTCCATGAGGCCCTCGCCAGAGGCCAAACTGATGAGGCCATGCCTCAGTCTCAGACTTTTCAGCCTCAAAAACTGTGAGCTAGTCGGGCGTGGTGGCGCCGTAATGCTTGTAATTCCAGTATTTGGGAGGCTGAGACAGGAGGATCGCAGGTTCGTGGCCAGCCTCAGCTACTTAGTGAGGCCCCTGCAACTTAGTGAGACCCTGTTTCAAAATAAAGAATAAAAAAAAAGGGCTGGAGGTAGAACTCGGAGGTAGAATGCCCCTGGGTTCAATCCCTGGTACCGCAAAAAAAAAAAAAAGTGGCATAATTTTGAACTATTAATGAAGAATACAAAAAATAATCTATTTGGTTTTGATATAAGAAATCTTTTCCTTTATATCTTTGTATAAGGACTATGATATAAAATTGAGAGAGAGCCAGGTATGGTGGTTCAAGCCTGTAATACCAGTACTTGGGAGGCTGAGACAGGAGGATCACAGGTTAAAGGCCAGCCTCAGCAATTTAGACAGACTGTTTCAAAATAAAAAGGGCTCCGGGTATAGCTCAGAAGTAGAATGCCCCTGGGTTCAATCCCCAGTACAAAAAAAAATAAAAATTGAGAGAGAAGGAAAGATAATCTTTCTAAATTACCTGCTTCACTGCAGAAAACAATACTTATACTATCATCAAAATGTAAAGCCCGTTGACTAAATTTCAACTTTAAAAATGAATCTATGGATACCGATGTGTGCACGTATACTTCTACCACCCTGAAACCCATCAAGATGTATGATTACAATGCACCAATAAAAAAAGAAGAAAAAATGAATCTATGGATGACATAAATGTGGTTAAAGAACAAAACATAAATGCCACCAGCTGTGATAATGTTAAAGTAAAGATAAAACTGGCAGAAGTTGCGAAGCTAAGAAAGGTGGATAGGAGAAGTGAGTAGATGAATAGGAGATTTAATAATCCCCTCATCTTACAAAATGAGCACACCGAATTACTGCCTCACACTGAGGGAATAAGAACTGAGTGTTTTCGGTATATGCACTGAAATTGCTAAGATAACCAGTAGAAGAAATAAATGTAATAACCAAAATAGGAGGACAGAGGTGTGGAAGTAAGCTGTCTTCATCTTTCATAGTGGGGGGTCGATATGGGTCTAGAGTTTACAAATCGAGAATGGAGTCACGGCAATATTAGAGACTACCAAAGACCACAAAGAATAAATAAATAAAGCACAGTGATTGTCTCCGAAGGCCTGAATGACACCTATGGATTCCTGACGGGTTCTTTAAGATCGTGGTGGTGCACGCTTGTAATCCCAGTACTTGGGAGGCTGAGACCAGAGGATCCAGGTTCGCGGCCAGCCTCAGCTACTTAGTGAGGCCCTTAGCAACTTAATGAGACCCTGTTTCAAAATAAAGAATAAAAAAAATAGGGCTGGGTTGTAGCCCGGAGGTAGAATGCCCCTGAGTTCAATCAATCCCCAGTACCGAAAAAAAAATGATCAATTGACTAAAAAGGAAAGAGATTCAATCTAGTTTACAGATGGTTCTGCATGATATGGTACCACCAACCAGAGATAGACTGCTACATTATCACCCGAAATAAGAGTGCCTCTAAAATCCAGTGATTACGGAAAATCTTCCCAATGGGCAGAAGTTCAAACAGTACCTTTGGTTGTCTACTTTGGCTGAACTGAACGATGACTAGAAGAATGGATCTACACTAACTCCCGGGCTGTGGCTCATGGCTGGACTGGATGGTCAGGGACTTGGAAAGAACAAAATTGGAAGATGGAGACAACCAGAGATCTGGGGGAAAGGTGTATGGCTGGACTCCTGGAGTGAGCAGAGAATGCAAATATTCCTGTGCACCACTGGAATTCTCATTCAGGGGTAATCACGTGGACAAGTTGATACATTTTGTGGATAGCCACTTGCTTTTTTTTTTTTCCCAGCCATCCCTGCGGGTGCTTGGTAGGAACATATGCACAGGAACCCTCGTAGCAAGATGGAGTCTATGTGTGTGCTTAACAATATAGACAGCCACTCACAAAACTTACCTGAACATGACCTCTGCTGAGTGTCTAACCTGACAACCGCAGAGGCTAATGCTGAGCCCTTGATATAGCACCCTCCACAGGGGGGTCCGCCAGACAACCGAGAACAAGTTGGTTATATTGAAAAGGGCAGCAAGTTGCCCTCCCTCCAATAATACATCTACATGATAGAGAGTTGCCTTCCCTGCCTACAAAGCTCCTGCCAGCACCACCCTCCACGAACTCAGATGGTATTCCATGATGATATTCCACACCTAATATTTCTCATCAAGGAATTCATTTTGCAGACGTAAAGCAAATAGTTCGTCTCTTGGAAATCAGTGGTCTTCCCACATACCCATCACCCGGGAGCAGCTAGTCTGAAGCCTCGGGGGAAGGGCCTACTGAAAACTTAGTTGTGAGGCCAGCTGGATGATAACATTCCAGAAGATTGGTTTCAGGCCGGGTGTGGTGGCACACGCTTGTAATCCCAGTACTTGGGAGGCTGAAACAGGAGGATCGCAGGTTCGTGGCCAGCCTCAGCAACTTGGGAGGCCCTCCGCAACTCAGTGAGACCCTGTTTCAAAATAAAGAATAAAAAATAGGGCTGAAGGTATATCTCGGAGGTAGAATGCCCTTGGGTTTCATCCCCAGTACCACAAAAAAAAAAAAGAAAAAGAAAAAAGATTGGTGTCTGTTTTATGGGATGTGGTATATGCTGTGAATCAACAATCTATGCTGAAGGTTTTCCAGAACAACTGGCCAGGGAAAGTGGAGTGGAAGTGGGGGTGTCTCCTCTCTCTATTATATCTAAGGACCTGCACAGATTTTGCTTCTTGTTCCCTCTTTAAGCTCTGCTGGTTCGGAGGTCTTAAACCAAGGGAGGAACCACAGTTTTAGGAGTCAATGTTTCCACCAGAGACCCAATAATGGTCGCACCAAGCTGGAAGTCGAGACTGACCCTGGACATTTTAGGCTCTTTGTGCCACTGAATAAACAGACAAAGGAGGTAATTACTCTCCTAATTACAAAGGAGAAAACTAAGTTGCTGCTACTTGAGGGTGACAAGGAACCCAGGAAACTTTCTGGTGACCCACTTAGTACTTCCATGTCCAAGGGAAGTACAATAAATATGAAATGGGCAGTGATGGATGGAGATTAAAAAGAACACAGGAGCCAGGCATGGTGGTGCACGCCTCGCCTGTAAATCCAGCACTTGGGAGGCTGAAACAGGAGGATCACAGGTTCGAGGACAGCCTCGGCAATGTAGGAAGTCTCTCAGCAACCGAGCAAGACCCTGTTTGAAAACAAACAAACAAAAAAGCCAGGTGTGGTGGCGCACGCTTGTAATCCCAGTACTTGGGAGGCTGAGACCGGAGGATCCGGGTTCGCGGCCAGCCTCAGCTACTTAGTGAGGCCCTCCTCAACATAGTAAGACCTTGTTCCAAAATAAAGAATAAAAACTAGGGCTGAGGGTGTAGCTCGGAGGTAGAATATCCCTGGGTTCAATCCCCAGTACAGGAAAGAAAGACAAAGAGAGGAAAAGAACATAGAAACCATGACTGCTTTCTTCATCTCTTGTTATGTATGTATACATGTTTGTACTTGCATATGTTAACTAATTTCTTTTCTTTCTTTCCCCCTTTTTATTTTATGTAAATGTTATTGGCAGTGGTTAATTTTATAATTTGGTCCTTAAGTCTCAGACTATTCAGATGGGACTGTGCCTAAATGTGAAGATTAATCAACATCACACAGAAATGGATACCATGACTGTTACTCAGAGATGGATATAATGGCTGCTGGGATTTTGTATCTCCCCTTTTTGAGAACAAAGAGAGTATCTTTGTCCAAAAGATAATTGCACCTCATAAGGTTAAAAAAAAATACTTTGATTGTTATTATAATTAGATGGCGTTCAAACAGGTGTGGGTAGATGCTGAGTAGCCAGAGGAAGACTGGGTCAGGTGTTAAGCTATTACCTCTCCACTTCAAGTCCACCCTCCTAAACTCTGTTTTGTGGTGCTGGGGTCAGGACTCTGCAAACTTCTCCTTTGCCGGCCAACTCAATGGTAGTTCCTGCTAACGAAAGGATTAGGAGAAACTGGAAGGCTGGAGGAGAGAAGGGATGTTCTCTTCCCACCCACTGCTCATCTTGTTCATTTCATTACACAGATCCCCACCCACCCCAGACAGAGCAGCTCGTTCCAATATTCAGATCTTTATGACACAATCTCATCGTGCAACATCAGCACCAGGCAGCAGGTACCACAGCATCAGAGCTCCAAGCCCAGCTCCAAGGGGCTTCTTCAAGCTTCTAGAATCAGATACCCTCTCTCCCTTGTGCTACCAGCCTTAGGGACAATGGCTTCTTTGTACAGTTACTATACCCATGCTACTTCCATGTGTTGTTGTTGGGTTGCTTTTTTTTTTTTGGTTTTTTGTGTTATTTTGTTTTGTTTTTGTTTTTTCCCTTTTCAGTCCTCTAAAACATGTCTAGCTGATTCTCTATATTAAATTCTTTCTCTTGAGCCTATAGACTGGGAGAAAAATATTTGCCAGCTATTCCTCTGATAGAGGACTAATATCTAGACTATATAAAGAACTCAAAAAAACTAACACAAAAAATAACCCAATTAAAAAATGGACTACTGAAGTGAACAGACACTTCTCAAAAGAAAAAACACAAATGGCCAGCAAATATATGAAAAATATTCAACACCACTAGCAATCAAGAAAACGCAAATCAAAACTACACGGAGATTCCATCTAACTCCAGTTAGAATGGCAATCATCAAGAATACAAACAATAATAAATACTGGTGAGGATGTGGGGAAATAGGAACTCTCATACCCTGTTGATGGATTGTAAATTAGTACAATCACTGTGGAGATCAGTATGAAGGTTCCTCAAAAGACTAGGAATAGCCAGGTGTGGTGGTGCTCACTGTAATCCCAGTACTTGGGAGGCTGAGACCGGAGGATCCAGGTTCGCGGCCAGCCTCAGCTACTTAGTGAGGCCCTCTGCAACTTAGTGAGACTCTGTTTCAAATAAATAATAAAAAAAGGGCTGGGGGCGTAGCTCGGAGGTAGAATGACCCCAGTTCTCTGTCTCTTAAGATAACTGGTCTGGTTTCTGTTTTCCTGACAGAACACTGACTGATATGAGCAGACAACTCTGTTTTATCAGATGCCTCCTATATGTTTGGATTATTTTTTTTAACTCTGCACAAGCACTACTTTTATTTTTGTTTTGTTTTTCAGTGTTGGAACTTGAACCCAGGGACTCACACGCTAGGCAAGTGCTTTACCAAGGAACTACATCCCTAGCCCTGTACTACTTTTTATGAGTCTCTTCCAATTCTGTGACATAACTACAAGGGAGGGCCCCGGCGGAGTGCTGCAGGGCCACGGAGGACAGTCTCCTGCACATTGGGCTGGTTATAAAAGAATTCCTGAGCCAGGCGTGGTGGCGCACGCTTGTAATCCCAGTACTTGGGAGGCTGAGACCGGAGGATCCGGGTTCACAGCCAGCCTCAGCTACTTAGCGAGGCCCTCCGCAACTTAGTGAGACCCTGTTTCAAAATAAAGAATTAAAAATAGGGCTGGGGGTGTAGCCCAGAGGTAGAATGCCCCTGGGTTCAATCCCCGGTACCACCAAAAAATAAATAAATAAATAAAAGACTTCCTGGAGGAAGTGGCATCTAGATGAGTGCCGAGGGTGGGACAGTGAGCCAGGCACAGGACACAGAGTGTGCAAAGGAAAGAACCATGAAGCTTCATTTGATGTTCGAGGAAGCCGGGCTGGAGCATCAAGTGTCACAGAGACATGAGGCTAGGGAGGCACGAGGAAGCCAGATCGGAAAGGACCTTCATACTGACCCTTGGTGATGAGTTGGGACATTCCCCCCAGAGACAATGGTGGTCATCACAGAGTTTTCAACAGGGGAGGGACACGGTCATCTTCGCTGGCAACAGGCACCCCAATGTCCTTGGGCTGACCTTGAGCACAGTGGCCCACGTGCTCAGCCAAGGCACATCCTCCCCAGAGACTTGCCCGAGGTCCACAGCCCCCGCTCTCGCAGACTCCTCCTCTGAGCATGCCCGCGCTGCGCCTCTGCCCCTCGGAAACCTTGTTAGGGCACTAGTTAGTGTGATAAGCTAATTCCCAGTGAAGTGTGAGCAAATGAAAATGGTTTATCCTTCCTCTGGGTATTTTCATTTTAATGGAGACTCGGTTGACAAATATTTACTGAATAGTCTATTACATGCAAGAAACTATGTAAAACTCCTAGAGGGAGTCGTGGCTTGACCTAAATAAATCAGTCTCTAATGATGGAACTTGAGGCTCACAGGGGAAGTATTGTAGGCGGCAGATAACCTTTCTTATCTTTGGTTAAGCCGCCTAAGAGTGCATCTTGGTCGGCCCCCGCCCCGTGGAGGTGAGTGCTGAATTGTCATGTTCCTGAGTTCCTGAGTGGGGTCGAGCCATGGCTGGAATGTCTTTGGGGGTTCAGGAGCCCATCCCTGCCTCATGCTTCGGGATCCCTAGGTCTGCCCCATGGGAAGCCAGAAGGGATGTGCCAGGGAGCTCCATGTCCCGTTCTTGGCCATCACTGCCCTCTTCTCCACCTCCATCACCATGAGCTCCTCCCGGGCACTCTTGTTGAGGGCCTCTGGGTACCCAGCACTGTGCCCGGAATGGAGGATGGGGTGCCTGGGGCATGAGAAGAGAGATTCCAGAGGATCCCATGCAGTCCCCACTCCATTCAGTGTGGGATGGATTCTCCTTTGAAAAGTGGAGCCTCCTCAGCCTGGCTGGCTCGCCCCTCTCCCTTTCCCTTCCCTTCTCTCCCTCCTCCTCCTCCTCCTCCTCCTTCTCCTTCTTCTCCTTCTCTCTCTCTCTCTCTCTCTCTCTCTCTCTCTCTCAAAAACCAGCCCAAAACGGAGAAGAAGACAGAGGTGAGCCAGCAGCGAGGGACAGACGGGCTTTCCCAGCTGCGGCCCCTCAGGCCTTCCCTCTTACCGCCCTCTCTCATGGGGCTTCCTTCTCCAGCACCCCCTCTCCCCCCACTCACCTGCTGCGGCTCCTTCTGGGCACCACAGGACGGACAGACCCTGAAGACAGCCACTGAATGAGGGAAGGGGGAGTCAGAGCCCCAGAGTCTCCATCTGAATCCCTGCCTATGCCTTAGCTATGTGCCCATCTATAAAATGGGCACAGCCGGGCACTTGTATCCCCTAAGACTGGCTAGAATGCCCCTCTCCAACAACCGGCCGCCTCTCACTTCCCATCCATTAAGAAACACTGACATCTAGTGGTTGCATGGGGACCTGCAGCACAGACTCCACCTCCCAACAGGACTTCAGGTGCCAAAGTCCTCAGAGGATTTTGAGGGGTTCAGCCTTTGGGATGGGGGTACAAGGTCTCGCTATGTTGTCCAGGCTTGTCTCAAACTGCTGGATTCAAGTGATCCTCCCACCTTCACCTCCTGAATGAATGCTGGGACCACAGGCAGGACAGGAGTGTCTAGAAATGGGAGCACCACCCTACGCTTCCCTCTGCAATTTCCACCCCTTTTTTAATCCCTGAAGTGCCCCCCAAGACTCTCAAAGAGCTTAAAGGTCAAGAACCAGAGTTGAAATAGCCGTGCATACCTGGTCCTTGCTAAAGACGGTCCAGATGCTTGTCGGTGGCAAGGAGAGAAAGATCATGGATTAAATACACCACAGGTAATGCACAAAGTCAGTCATTGGGCGGCAAGTCCAAGCCCAGGTTCCGGGAGCCACACAGCCCCCCTGCACACACACACACACACACACACCACAGCAGGAGCAGACAGTCAGGCGAACAGGCAGCTCTCGCCACGGCAGCTGCCGATCATCCATCTGCCAGCCACGCCGCGTGTGCACCACAGTTGCTTACTCAGCTCTCCCAGATGCCCAGCCTTATACCAGGCAGTGTGTGTGTGTGTGTGTGTGTGTGTGTGTGTGTGTATACACTGGTGAGAATGTGCAAGGGGAAAAGAGGATGCACACAGCGTGAGTCACTGGCAGACATAAGCTGGTGAACCGTAAAATAATCTAAATTCATTTATTCAACAAATACTTCCAGACACCTGCTGTGCAGGGAAGGCGGGGCGCTGCCTCCTCGCTGTGGATGGCTCGCCCCGCCCCCCACCTGCCAGCTACCTGAGCACAGTCTACCCTGGAGCCTAGCCTTCCATTGACCTACTTTGCCTCGCCTTTGTCTTCTCTGTATCCCAGGGACCAAGCACACAGGAGGTGCCTAATGTGTGCTTATTGAAGTCATTAATCCAGTCCAGCGCCTGCCCAGAGCAGGAATCCCTTCTAATCGTGTCCCTGATGGCTGCTCACACAGTCCTTCCTCGAATCCAGCTGCCGATGGCCACTCGTCATTCCCCAGGCTGTGGTGTCAGTCTGGTCTCTGTTGTAAGGGACGGGACCACAGCTCAAACTCACAGGAGCAGAGGAGGGAGGCAGAAGCCCCCGCAGCCGGGTAGGGGGAAAGGTGGTGTTGGGTACTGGCAGGCCTTTCCAGAACGAGGGCATCAGACTCCCCATCCTCCTGTTCTGCTGCTCTTAGCCTCCCCCCAACACCACCACAGCCAGATCTGGCTAAGTTGCCGAGGCTGGCCTCAAACTGTCGATCCTCCAATCTCAGCCTCCCAAGGGCAGGAGTGAGCCACCTCACCGGCTCTTCCCCAGGTTCTGTTCCTGTTTGTTGCTAGCTCCGCCCTGTCTTTGTGAATTCCAGCTGCCTCCACAAGGCGGGAGGAAGGGAGTTGGCCACAGGCCGCATCTCTGGGCTTACAGGATTCCAAGCAGGACCTAGAACACTCTCTCCCTTTCCTGCCGGAGCTGTCCTAAGGAACAACTACATCCCAGGGATCAGTCTAATTGGGCCAGCTCAGATCCCTCTTCCCCCCTGCACCCCCAGATCCACTCCTATGGCCCGGGAGATGGGGCCATTGCTCAAGGTTACAGGGCTGCCCCTGTGGCCGGGGGGGGGGGGGGGGGGAACAACACTGAAATCACCTGCCCATCAGAATCATGTTGCCCAAATGAGGGAGGATGTGTTACCGGGAAGAGGAAGGGAGAGATGCTGACCAGGTACAGTGGGTGAATAGTCTCCCTCAAAATTCATGTTCACCCGGATCCTCAGAATGCCACCTTATTTGGGGATAGAGTCTTTGCAGATGTATTTCAGATAAGGATCAAGATGTGCCTATCTGGGGTTACTGTGGGCCCTAAATCCAAGGAAAGTCCTTATAAGAGACAGAAAAGAAGATAGACAGGAGGGAGGTGGCTACATGCAGAGCGAGGCGGAGACTGGAGCGATGCAGCCAAAGCCAGGGCGACCAGAAGCTGGAAAGGCATGAGTCCTCCCCAGAGGACACCTGGGTTTTGGACTTCAGGCCTCCAGGACTACAAGAGGATCTATTTCTGTCATTTTAAACCAACAAGTTAGCCGGGTGTGGTGGCGCACACTTGTAATCCCAGTACTTGGGAGGCTGAGAGTGGAGGATCCAAGTTCGTGGCCAGCCTCAGCTACTTAGTGAGGCCCTCCGCAACTTCGTGAGACCCGGTTTCAAAATAAAGAACAAAAAATAGGGCCTGGGGTGTAGCCCAGAGGTAGAATGCCCCTGGGTTCAATCCCCAGTGCTATGAAAGAAAGAAAGAAAGAAAGAAAGAAAGAAGGAAGGAAGGAAGGAAGGAAGGAAGGAGGAGGGAGGGAAAGAAAGAGAGAGAGAGAGAGAGAAAGAAAGAAAGAAAGAAAGAGAAAGAAAGAAGTTTGTTGGTTTTCATTTCCTATGGAAACAAACATAAGACACAAGACCAGTAGCTGATCACCGCGCCATCATGGGGGCGGGGACAGGACTGGGGCTGGAAAGACCCTGGTGGAGACCAGGACCTGAGGTTCTGCTGCAGGGCCATGGCTCAGGACACCGCCCCCCCCAGCTGTGTGTCCATGGCCACGCACGCGTGTGACAAGGCAGAGACCACGTCGCCACCAGCCCACCACGAGTAGACTGAGGCCGTGGGGAGCTCCGCAGCCTGCCCCGTTCAGATAGTGCGAGGAATTCTAAAGAGGGGAGGGCAGAGCAACCGTCTTTAAAAACTGACACCCGCCCACTTCTTCCTTTTTCTCTCTCTATTTTTTTTTTTTTTTTTTTTTGCGGTACCGGGGATTGAACCCAGGGGCGTTCTACCTCCGCACTACACCCCCGGCCCTATTTTTTATACTTTATTTTGAAACCGGGTCTCACGAAGTTGCGGAGGGCCTCACTAAGTAGCTGAGGCTGGCTAACCTGGATCCTCCGCTCTCCACCTCCCAAGTACTGGGCTTAAAGCATGAGCCACCATTCCCAGCCTAACTTCTTCCTTTTTAAAATCTGATTAATTGGTCAAAATTGGAGGGTTTGGTGGTCAGTGCTGAGAACATGGGGCTGTCAGGAAGTGACATGCTTCCAGGCACCGGGGAAAGGGCCGGATACAAAGCTGCCATCTTCCGGCCTAAGATGATGACAGGTCAGAAGGCCGTGAAACCCTTTGCTGGTTTTCTACTCTCCTTGTCTAATCTAATTATCTGAAACAGAAAGGTTCGTCTTGTAGGTTTTTCTTCCCCAGCCCGAGATTTCCATTCCTTGAAACATCTTTGCTTCTTCGAGATGGTTTTCAGGACCTGGCGGTGCTGGGTAAGCGATCCATGCGCCCTCGCTGATGAGCCCGCTGCCCAGCAGCTGCCTGCAGACTTCCACCTGCCACTGGGAGCCCCGGGCTGGGGACAGGAGGGCCCGGAGGAGGGGCTGTGCTGAGGTCAGACTCCTGCTCCATCTTCTCCACCAGCCCCTGTCGCAAGCCCAGCCGTAGCCCTCCACAGTTCCCGCAAGATCTGGCCCTGCACCCCTCCTGATGGAAATTCAGAGGCACTGGCCGCAGCAGCTTCCCAGGGGCAGCAGGTGGTTCCACAGCCTGGTTCAGGATCTCTGATCTGCTCGGGGGTCCCCGTTCATTCCTGGGACTCCGATGTGCAGGATCCGGCTCCCACCTGGGGAAGCCCTGCAAAGCTGTCACCTCTCTCCTGGCCCACAGAGCTGACAGCGTCCAAGCTGCTTTCCAGACAGCTTAGGGGCCTTCCTGGGAGACGCTTTGAAGCTGCTTCAAAGCCGGCAGCATTGTGAGCAGTCACCAAGTGGCAGAAAGCCCCCACACTCCTGGCTACTTCCAATTACCCAGCCCGCAGACGGACGCCCCGTCACTCACCCACTGCCGCCCCTGGATTACGCAGTGGGGCTGAAGCCATGGGCTGCGAGGTCACTGTTGCGGGCAAGCTCACAGACAGGCCCTTCCTCTGCAGCCAGCACAGGCTCCGTCCCACCTGCCTGCAGCCACTGTGCAGCCGCTGGAGCAGAAAGGAGGGGGGAGGGCTCTGCAAGGAACTTCTTCCCGGTAACTAGGAGCTTCAAAAGGAATTGCTCTGAAGGAGGCTGGGGCCAGGAATACCGATGCAGGGGCTGCTGTTTATTAAGCCCGGCTAAAAGGAATGCAGGAATGTGTACAAAGGCACGACATTGGTTGTCCCCAGTTCCCTCTCCT
Source organism: Glis glis (assembly GCA_004027185.1). Lineage (NCBI taxonomy): Eukaryota > Metazoa > Chordata > Mammalia > Rodentia > Gliridae > Glis > Glis glis. Next base: position 14,180 of record PVJS01039574.1, read on the forward strand.
GCACGGGCCCCTCCCCGGTGTCTCTTCCCCCAGCCTGGGGAAGGGGACAGCTCATTGAGTCTCCCCCACTCCTCGGCCGCCCCGCTCCTCGCTCGCCTCATTCCCCCGATCCTTAGTTAAGAGGACACAGACACTCCTTCCCACTAGCAGGATCATTTACCCAGATGCCCACAGGGTGAGCCCCCAGCTCCGCCCCCCCATGCCCCTCAGCTTCCATTTCACCCGAATGCCGCGCCTCCAGCCCACGCAGCAAAGACCACGTGAGGCTCCCGGGCCAGCTGGAGAGACTGAGGCAGCAGGCAGCAGCCCCAGGGCTGTGTCTGGCCCACCTGCCCCTTCAAGAACCCTGGCCCCCTTCCCACCCTGCGGCCCGTGACTTCAGAGCAAGGGGCTGAATCTCATCAACAAGAAATCTGAAGCCATTAAAATACAATAAAAGAGAAATTAAATGTAATCACTCTGTAAATTATAACTAATTGAAACATCAATTGTAATTTTTATGATCTGCATTCAAGTGAGTGATGCCACCAGTCGGGAAATGGAAGTTAAATGATGGTGGAGATGTCCCGGGACGCCCTCTGCCTCAGCCTCTGCCCCTCCCCTCCTGCCGGCCCTGCCCAGTGCTCTCTCTTCCAGAAGTTTCCCCCGGGTAACTTCTGTGCAGGACCTTGGCGTGCCCTCCCGGTTCCCACACCCCAGGAAGGGTGGCTGGCTTTCCTGCTTCCACACACAGGGATCGGATCTCAGGTCCCACCAATACACAGGCCCAGTAGCCAAGCGACAAGCTTAGAAATGGCAGGAGAGTGTGCCGGAAGGCCTCCGATTCTCCCAGAACATTCCTTACTTCGGTCACACAGCAGTAGACGTGCGAGGCTGGGAGGACCAGGTTATCTGATCCATCCCTCCATCCGTCTGCATCCCTCCTTTCAACAGGGCTCTGGCTGTCATTCACCTGTCACTGAAGGTCACAGCAGGGCTGCAATGGGGAGACTGAGAGGGGCCCTGCTACATTCCTGTGCCTCTTCCTCCCTCTTTGGCTGGCTCTCCACCCTGCACGCTCGCTCAGGGCTCAGAGCTGACACTGGGACCCTGCTGCCAAGAGGGAGCTGCACGTGGCTTCTCTGGCCCACTTGCAGGAACCTCTATAGCCCATAGGAATGCCCACCCAAGGGCTCTGGGCCGGGAAAGGGTGACGACACTTTCAAAGCTCTCAGCAGAGAACCAAGCACAGAGTGGGTACCCACTAAGTTATAGGGGTGCTGCCGTTACAGTGGGTTAGCTGCCCTGGTGCTGGCCAGAGCCCAACAGCCAATGCACACCCTCTCAGGGATGCAGGCTCCTCTGGGTTCCTGAAGGAAAATAATGGCTCCCCTGGTGGGGGGGGGTCTCTGGAAGGACCAACTCCCAGCCTAAGAGGAAGGAGAGACTCCACCCCCACCTCCAGGAAAAGTCTTTTCTTGTAGGAGTTTTATTTTGAGCTTAGATTTCTGGAGTCTGGTGTGTCACACCAGGGCCAGTTCTCATGAGCTGATCTTTGCTCTGAATTGCCCGGCTGCAGACACTATAGCAGGTGCTGGGCTGGTGGCCCTGGTGCTGAGCGAGCGGGCTGGGAGTAGGGCCAAGACCCAGGCCTCCTGCCGCTCACTCCACAGCGCCAGTCTGGGTCGCTCCCCTGCCTCATCTGGCGCCCAGCTTCCTCAAAAAGGGAAGTCAGTGCTTCTCTGGCTACCCCAGTCAGAGGACCAGAGGGTGTTTTCATTTCCAATCCATGGCAGATTAATAATTCATTTTTTAAAAATTAAGATATCATTCACACCAGGCTTGGTGGAGCACACCTGTAATCCCAGTACCTGGAAGGCTGAGACAGGAGGATCACAGATTCAAGGCCAATCTCAGCAACTTAGCAAGACCCTCAACAATTTAGTGAGACCCTGTCTCACAATCAACAATAAAAAGGGCTGGGAGTGTAGCTTGGAAATAGAAGGCCCTTGGGTTCGATACTCAGTACTAAAAAAGAAAAAAAAAGCTATCATTCACATAAAGCTCACTATTTTTTTTTTTAGATGTGCAATTCTGTCCATCATCACTATCAAATTCCAGAACTTTTCATCAGAAAGAAACTCCATATTGCCGGGCGTGGTGGCACATGCTTGTAATCCCAGTACTTGGGAGGCTGAGACCGGAGGATCTGGGTTCGCGGCCAGCCTCAGCTACTTAGTGAGACCCTGTTTCCAAATAAAGAATAAAAAATAGGGCTGGGGGTGTAGCTCAGAGGTAGAATGGCCCTGGGTTCAATCCCCAGTACCGCAAAAAAAAAAAAAAGAAACTCCATATTCAGTGGTCCTTCCTCATTCCTTCATCCCTTATCCTCCCAGCCCCTGGTAACCCCTAATCTACTTTCTGTCTCTATAGATTTCCCTGTTCTAGACTTTTCATATAAATAGATGTTATGGTTACATGTAGCATGGCCCCTTGAAGAGCTCATTAATTGGGGTTTGGAGTTGATATAATTGAAACTTGAGGGTTGTAATCCCAGCAGCGGATAAATCCATTGAGATGGATTTATCTGGGTGGTAGCTGGAGGGGCGGCTCCCTGAGGCTGAGGCCTTGGGGATTATATAAGGTTCCTCCTCCCCCTGCTCTCTCTCTCTCTCTCTCTCTCTCTCTCTCTCTCGCTTCCGGCCGCCATGCTGTGAGGAGCACAGCCCATGCGCTCTCCCTCTCTCCGCCGCCCGCCGCCATGCTCTGAGATCCGCGGTCCCCAGCCTCACATGGACTGAACCCAAAACCATAAGAAAATAAATCTTCCTTCCTCTAAGTTACATGGTCAATCTTTTAGATTATAGCTGCAAGAATGCTGACCAGAACAACAAGATTTTACAATATATGGCTTCTTTCACTTAGCGTTTCGTTCAAGTTGTAGTATGTGTCAGAACTTTTTTCCTTTGTGGGAGCTAAATAATATTCCATCCTATGAATATACCATATTTATGAATATACCATATTTTATTGACCCATTCATCAGTTAGGGCACCTTTGGGCTGTTTCCACTTTCTGGCTATTGTGAATAATGCTGTAATAAAAGCTCGCGTACAAGCTTGTGTGTGGGTGTATATTTTTAATCCTCTCGGAGATATAGCAAGGAGTAAAATTGCTGGTTCATGTGGCAACTCTATGTTTAACTTTTTCAGGAACTGCCAAACTGCTTTCTGAAGTGGCTACATCATTAGAACTTTTGTAAAAATAAATGACTAGAAAAAATGAAATTTAAAATGACATGCAAAACACAGCCTAATTTTTATCCTTATTTTTTTAACTTTGTTTTTTTTTTTTGCAGTGCTGGGGATTGAACCCAGGGGCATTTACCTCCGAGCTACACCCCCAGTCCTATTTTTTATTCTTTATTTTTGAAACACGCCCGGCTATTTTTATCCTTATTAAATCAACAGAGAGCTGGGCGTGGTGGCACACGCTTGTAATCCCAGTACTTGGGAGGCTGAGACAGGAGAATCGTAGGTTCGCGGCCAGCCTCAGCTACTTAGTGAGGCCCTGTTTCAAAATAAAGAATGAAAAATAGGGTTGGGGATATAGCTAGGAGATAGAACGCTCCTGGGTTCAATCCCTAGTTCTGCAAAAATAAATAAATAAATAAATAAATAAATAAATAAATAAACAAACAGGCATAAAAATTACTTTGTGAAATTGCTATGTGAGTTTCTAAATGCTTCCTCTCAAGGCCTGCACTTCCTTGGCTGAGGACAGGTGACGAGCAGGTAAAGAGCTCTGGCTCTGGCACTGGCCACAGACTGGACTGGCCTGGACCATTCGCTTCACTTCCGGGATAAAGCACAGCCCCTCCCCTACCCCCGGCCCTCCAGCCTCCCCTGCACCAGTCACACTGTAGGCCCATGCTGTCCCCCGGTGTCCTCGTGGCTTCCCCCTTTTGACCAGTACCATCTCCCTTTTCAAGACTTCATGTGAATCACCTCCTCCAAGAAGCCCTCTTACACTCCAGATCTGGATTTGACACTTCTCTTAGGCCTCCCAGTTATAAAGCTCAACTGTGTTGCTCCCCTAACTGCTGTGTGATGATCCTTGTGCAAATCCATTCTGCACTTTGGGAGCCTCCTCCAGGCAGGGGCTCTTCCCAGGAAGAAAGCATCCAAGGAATAGGGTGACCAGGCGATGTAAGTTCCAGGCCAGGGCATTTTTCAAAGGGCAAGAGGAAGCCATTGAGCCAGGTGTGGTGGTGCACACTTGTAATCCCAGTACTTGGGAGGCTGAGACAGGAGGATTGCAGGTTCGAGGACAGCCTCAGCAAGTAGTGAGACTCTTATCGACCTAGTGAGACGCTGTTTCAAAATAAAAATAAAATAGGGCTGGGGGTGTAGCTCAGAGGTAGAATGCCCCTGGGTTCAATCCCCAGTACCACAAAGAAAAAAAGAGGAACCCAGCCGGGCGTGGTGGCGCACGCTTGTAATCCCAGTACTTGGGAGGCGGAGACCGGAGGATCCAGGTTCATAGCCAGCCTCAGCTACTTAATGAGGCCCTCTGCAACTTCGTGAGACCCGGTTTCAAAATAAAATATAAAAGATAGGGCCGGGGGTGTAGCTCGGAGGTAGAATGCCCCTGGGTTCAATCCCCGGTACCGC
>PVJS01039575.1:0-17500 GCA_004027185.1 Glis glis
TGACAGAGAAAAGCGGGAGAGAGAAAGGGGAGAGGGGGAGGGAGAGGGGGAGGGGGAGGGGGACACGGACACACACACACACACACACACAACACACACACACAACACACACATACACAACACACACACACAAAGAGAGAGAAGAAATAAAACAGACATTTGATTTGGTTCTTTTTGTGTGTGTTGGAGGGGCGTACTGGGGATTGAACCCAGGGACATTCTACCTCTGAGCTATACCCCAGTCCTATTTTATTTTTTATTTTGAAACAGGGTCTCACTAAGTGGTGGAGGGACTTACTAAGTTCCTGAGGCTGGCTGCAAACCTATGATCCTCTTGTCTCAGCCTCACAACAACTGGGATTACAAGTATGCACCACCAACGCTGGGCTGATTTGGTTCTTAAATGTAAATAACTTAATCTTTTTTTTTTCATTCTCTGAGCAGGTTCCAAAAATCTACAATCACTGAAGAGAAGCTGAGCACAGATTATTTTTACATCCTATTGTATAGTCATAAATTTCACTGAGAGTGCTACCTGCTGGCAATAATATTCATGCATCTAATTTTCCCCTTATATTCCTTTAACAACATCCTCTTACTCTTGCTATGTTAGTCTGTTGGTTAAAATAGCAGAAGCTTGGCTAGGCATGGTGGCTCTCACGCTTGTAATCCCAGTACTTGGGAGGATCCAAGTTCGAGGCTAGCCTCAGCTACTTAGTAAGGCCCTCTGCAACTCAGTGAGACCCTGTTTCAAAAATAAAGAATAAAAAATAGGGCTGGGGGTGTAGCTCGGAGGTAGAATGCCCCTGGATTCAATCCCAAGTACAAAAAAAAAAAAAAAAAGCCGAAGTTGGCAGAGCATGGTGGCTCATGCTTGTAATGACAGTACTTGGGAGACAGAGACAGGAAGATCACAGGTTCAAGGCCAGCCTCAGCAATTTAGCAAGACTCTCAGCAACTTACCAAGACCCTGTTTCAAAACTAAAAGTAAAAAGGGCTAGGGATGTAGCTTGGAAGTAGAATGCCCCTGGGTTCAATCCCTAGTACCATAAATTAATTTAAAAAATAGTGGAAGTTAACCTTTTTCATCCTTAGCACCACACACACACACACACACACACACACTTTAAAAATGACTGGAATCAGGTAGCATTGAGAGTGACCCCCAGCACAGAGTGAGTGAAAGGCTCTCACCATAAGAGTTAAAGAGGGGACACACTGAGCCAGGCGTGGTGGCGATCCTACTTTTAAAAAGGAAAATGAGCCGGGCGTGGTGGCCCACACTTGTAATCCCAGTACTTGGGAGGCTGAGACAGGAGGATCGCAGGTTCACAGCCAGCCTCAGCTACTTGTGAGGCCCTCTGCAACTTAGTGAGACCCTGTTTCAAAATGAAGAATAAAAAATAGGGCTGGGGGTATAGCTCAGAGGTAGAATGCCCCTGGGTTCAATCCCCAGTACCACAAAAAAAAATAATAATAATAAAATAAGAAAAAAGAAAATGGTGGTTGTTCCTATACTACCAACCATTCTTCAGGAACTTAATTATCAAATAAATCGAGCCACAAAAAAAAATTAAGTTTCGTAAGGACTGGTTATACTAATTCTGGATTATGCTTTTGCCTTTATTATATTCCTTCCCTTCTTCTTCTCTTTTCTTTCTTTAATCTCAAGTGTTGGGATCAAACCCAGGGTACTTCACACATGCTAGGCAAGAGCTCTATCCCTGAGCTACACCCCCAGCCCACCATCTTTTCTTGTTTTCCTGAATTTCCAGATGGGGGATTGGGAGGAGAGCAAGCAATTTTGTTTAAAAAGTTTTTAAAAAGCCGGGCATGGTGGCTCATGCTTGTAATCCCAGTACTTGAGAGGCTGAGACAGGAGGATCGCAGGTTTGCGGCCAGCCTCAGCTACTTAGTGAGGCCCTCTGCAACTTAGTGAGACCCTGTTTCAAAATAAAGAATAAAAAAATAGGGCTGGGAGTGTAGCTCGGAGGTAGAATGCCCCTGGGTTCAATCCCTGGTACCACAAAAAAAAAAAAAAGTTTTAAAAAGATACTCGAGGTAGTAGCTCAAGAGTAATAACATACACAGTTTAACTCTTCTTTGTACTAATTTGGGGCTTTGTAACTATTTTGTGTCTGATTTTACTTTAGTCTTATTCCATATATTATGACCTCAGACATAATTTTTCATGGTATAAGCTATTTCTGAATCATCACAGAGTATACTTACTTGACTTCACTGTTGCTTTAAGATTCACTAGTCTTGTAGATCAGTGCTGACAAGCAACTACTTTATTTTTTTATATGTGTGTGGTACTGGGGATTGAACCCAGGGGGCATTCTACCTCTGAGCTACACCCCAGCCCTATGTTTCATTGTTATTTTGAAACAGGGTCTCACTTAGTTGCAGAGGACCTAAATAGCTGAGGCTGGCTGCAAACTCAGGATCCTTCTGTCTCAGCCTCCCATGGATTGGGATTACAAGTGTGCACCACCACGCCTGGCTGACAAGCAACTACTTTAAAAATTAATATATATCATGCAAATAAAGACAGTGGAGACACGCCGGGCGTGGTGGCACACGCTTGTAATCCCAGTACTTTGGGAGGCGGAGACCGGAGGATCAGGGTTCGCGGCCAGCCTCAGCTCTCTCTCTCTCTGTCTCTCTCTCCTTAGTGAGGCCCTCCGCAGCAACATCGTGAGACCCGGTTTCAAAATAAAGTATAAAAAAAAATAGGGCCGGGGGCGTAGCGCAGAGGTAGAACGCCACTGCGTTCAATCCCCGGTACCGCAAAAAAAAAAAAAAAAAGACAGTGGAGACACTAAATTTGATGAATATCAAATAGATTTTCTGTTATAAAAATATATAGAGAGAAGTATCATTTTTCTCTTCCTAAAACCTTAATTTTCTAATATGGAACACAAAAATCACTGTTTAGCCAGGCATGGTGGCGCATGCTTATGATCCCAGTACTTGGGAGGTTAAAACAGAAGGATGGCAGGTTCAAAGCCAGCCTCAGCAACTTAGCAAGTTTCTTAGGCTCTCAGCAATTTAGTGAGACCCTGTTTCCAAATAAAAAATAAAATAGGTCTGGGGGTGTAGCCCAGAGGTAGAGGGCCCCTGGATTCCATCCCCAGTACCACAAAAAAGAAAAAAAATCACTGTTTACCTAAATCTTTGTGTATAGAAAACTATTTTATATAGATCTGAAGCATGTATCAAAAATTTACTAAATTAATATACTCTAAATACATTACTTATTTATAATGTAACTTTTAAAGGGCAATCACCTGAAGTAATTTAATAGACATGGGTCTAAATATACGTATGTATGTATTATATATTTTAACATAAAGTAAAACAGAACCATTATCTTACCGAATATTCAAACTCCCCTTTTAAATTATTTTCTTCATCTTTCATATTCCTTTCTCAAAATTTAACTGTCAATTAAGTGACAGAGTTAATACACAAATTAATCTTCTCCAAAGGATATAATGAGCTTTGCCTCTAGAACCCTAAGTAGGTACATACACCTTTGTTTTTGAGCAATTTTTCAATTATGTATACTTGGAAATTTGCCCAATTACAGACCACAGGTTTCTAGCAGTGAAAACCATCACTTCAACCTCTTTTTGGGGGGCTAGGGGTACTGTGCATTGAGTCCAGGAGTAGTCTACCTTGGAGGATTTATAAAAATCAAAATTCAATTCTAATTCTTTTGGTTAAACCAAATTAGACTTCATGAAAAAAATAAGATTTCATAAAAATCTTAAAACTGGGAAGACTCAGAAGATTATTCAGTCCAGTAGTCACTAAAAATTATACAGAAAACAAGCTTGGGAGTCTAGAGAAAGGAAAGCAGTCTAATTAGAAAACATGAAGTCAGCTGGGCATGGTGGTGCACGCTTGTAATCCCAGTACTTGGGAGGCTGAGACTGGAGGATCCGGGTTCGCGGCCAGCCTCAGCTACTTAGTGAGGCCCTCCGCAACTTAGTGAGACCCGGTTTCAAAATAAAGGATAAAAAATAGGGCTGGGGGTGTAGCTCGGAGGTAGAATGTCCCTGGGTTCAATCCCCAGTACCGCAAAAAAAAAAAAAGAGGAAAATATGAAGTCAGAGCAGGACTCAAATTTTCAAAGAGAAATTTTTAGAAAGAGAAAAACTAGAAAGTTTTTGTTAAGTTAATTAGTGATAAAAATGTAAATCAAGCTGCATTTAGATTGACTAAGCCAGTAAAGTGCTTCAAAAGAGCCAGCTTTCTCTTCTTCAAGAGAGCAGCTTTCTCTTTTATCTGAAAGCTTCAGATGAGCAGATGGGAAGGCATTCCCTTCAGGGTGGAAACTTTCTGCAGACAGCCTGCTTAATTGGAAGCCATTTGCTGCTTTGTTACATAGGAGTAAATGCCTTCACAATTCTCCTAGCTCACTTGTTGCTAGGCTTCAGAAATTCCTTAGGAGATCATTTTTTGAAGCAAGCAGGAGCATCACTTTAGCTGCTTTTCTCAAGGGGTTCAGTTACTGCTACATTCTGCACAATTCATTTCTGAGTAAAATCAGTTACTGCTACATTCTGCACAATTCATTTCTGAGTAAAATCTTTTAAAGCTGTTAAGGAAACTGTGTTGTGTACCTCAGTCTAGAGAAGACAGCCACCATTCACCTCGGCTGCTTTCCAGGGAAAGAGAAATCCCAACACCGAAGCCTTATTAAAATGACGTTATGGCTATAATTTCATGTGAACATGAGGTAGATCAAGATTGCAGTTCCCACAGGCTGGGGAGTAGCTCAGCGGAGAGCGTGTACTTAGCATGTGCAATGTCTATTGCACTCTGGGTTCGATCCTCAGTACTAAACAAATAGATTATAGTTCTTGAGACATTCATTCCAAAGCATTTAAACCCCGTGCAGAAGTCCTCTTTATTCTTAAATATCTACTAAAATAGAAGACAAGAAAGTTCTTGTAATTCAGAGTAAAGCCCATACTATACAGATATCACCAATAGCCTCAGCACTTGATTTGATGGTTATGCCTCTTTTTGTATTTTTGTGACAAAATTCAGAATAATTCTGGCTTTAATTTGTCTGGTTCTGGAAATTTTGATGTTTGGTTGGCCCCCATTATCCATGGATTCAACCAACCATGGACAGGAAATATTCAAGAAAAAAGAAATGCAGCCAGGTGTGGTAGCACACGCCTGTAATCTCAGTCCTTGGGAGGGTGAGACAGGAAGATCACAGGTTCAAAGCCAGAGTCTGCAATTTATCAAGTCCCTCAGCAACTTAACAAGACTGTTTCAAAATAAAAAATAAAATAGTGCTGGGATGTAATTCAGAGGTAGAATATCCCTGGGTTCAATCTCCAGTACCTCCCCCACAATGCATCTTTATTAAACATATATAGACTTTCTTCCTTGTGACTTCATAACCAATATAGTATAACAACTATACATTGTATTAAGTAAAATAAGTGTTCTAGAAATGATTTAAAGTATACAGGAGGATTTGCCTAGGTTATATGCAAATACTATACCATTTTATATAAGGGACTTGAATATCTGAAGATTTGGGTATCCACAGGGTGAAGGGGTCTTGGGACCAATCACCCATGGATACCAGGGGATGACTATATATCCAATATAACATCTCCTTTACTTTTTTGAGATAATTTTTTTAAAGCTCCTAGTTTTCTCAGTAACTGTCAGCTGGTCTCTTCCTTCCCTAACTCATCATACTGTCTGATCATCTCCATTAAAGGCAATGACCTCCAGTGTTCTCTTTAAATATTCTCTCTTCTTGCCAGGCACACAACTGTAATCCCAGTACTTAGGAGGCTGAGACAGGAGGATCCCAGGTTCAAGGACAGACTCAGCAAGTAGTGAAGACTCTCATCAACCTAGGGAGACCCTGTTTCAAAATAAAACTAAAAAATAGGGCTGCGGGTGTAGCTCTGAGGTAAAATGCCCCTGGGTTCAATCCCTAGTACCACACACACACAAAAAAAGTTCAAAGCCAGCCTGGGCAACTTAGCAAGGCCCTGTTTCAAAAATAAAAAATAAAAAGGGCTGGCGGTGTAAGTCAGAGGTAGAATGCCTTTGGGTTCAGTCCCCAGTTACGCGCACACAAAACAAATAAATAAATGTAAATATTCTCTCCTCTTTAAAGGACAGTGTGTTTTACTAGAAACAAAGCCTCCTTAAGCGAGCATCACACCTGCAACTCCCACCTTCTGGAGAAGCAGCTCCTGGGTGTATCTGCTAATCCATTTCATTGGTGCCTCCCATGCATTAGTAGGTCCTACCCCCTCTGCTTTCTCTGAAGCTTGGCTCTGCCACTTAGCCTACACACTACTGTTCACATGCAGATAAGGAGCTCAGGACCTGGAATCTGGCTTCTATCACTAAAAAGTTATGTGATTTGGGGAAAATTACTCAAGCTATCTCATATATGAAAGTGTGAACAACAGCATCTAATAAACAACGATTATGAGGATTAAATGAGATAACACAATATAGCCTTTGCCTGGTATACAAATAGAACTCGTTACTATGGTTATTTTTTTTTTTTTTTTGCGGTACTGGGGATTGAACCTAGGGGCATTCTACCTCTGAGCTACACCCCCAACCCTATTTTATTTTAATTTAATTTTATTTATTTTATTTTTTGTGGTACTAGGGATTGAACCCAGGGGCATTCTACCTCCAAGCTACACCCCCAACCCTATTTTTTATTCTTTATTTTGAAACAGGGTCTCACTAAGTTGCGGAGGGCCTCACTAAGTAGCAGAGGCTGTCTGTGAACCCGCGATCCTCCGGTCTCAGCCTCCCAAGTACTGGGATTACAAGCGTGTGCCCGGCTACTATGGTTATTATTAACAAATACCTCTACCACCACTTAAATGTGCTAAGCTCTCTTTCAAGGTAGCTTTTCCCCAACTCTACCCAAGACCCTCTCTCTTCATACTTCAACTGTTGTATTTCTCATCTCCCCTGAAACTGGTCCCGCCAGAGTGGCCTCTTTACTAATCAGAGATTTAAACTGTCACATATAAAACACAGATTCTAAGAATAAGTAAATGTATTCATATTATAGTAAGTTAAAATGAAGACTGAAGGGATTAATTTTTCATCTACAGTAAGTTTATGATGAGAAAAGCTCAATCCCAAATTTTGTCTTGTTCTTCATCTTCTGCTCTTAACCTTTTAGAATTCAACCCACTTAAAGCAAGAGCACAGTTGTAGAACAGCAAAAACATTCTCACACACTGACATCATCTTCAGAGGCAGAAGGACATTTCAATTCCCGTGAGCTCTCCCAGTCAAGGGACCCTCGTGGTCAACTAACATCCCCCTCACCCTCAACAGTCCTTTTCCAAAGGCTACTGTTTGAAGAACCTACAGTGCAGCTACCAATACTATCAGTATTATGGTTGACTTACTGAATAGGGAAAATGAACAGGTTGTGAAAGGAGGTAAGACGACTAGAACTGCCATACAGCTGCCATCACTAACCAGGGCACCAAGCATGGGGGCAATGTGTTGGGGGCAGGAGAGCGATCGGAAATCCAGCCCAGAGGAAGGGGTACTTTTCCCTAATTTGTATCAAAATTCATACGGAGCTAGCAATGGTCCTGGACCCACCTAACAAAGGAGAAAGAGGTTAGACAAAAAGTAAAGAAACCACACTTCTACTTAAGTACCTATTCTGTATAGAAGTATAATAAAAGCTTTAGATATAAGCTACATTATTTCCTTTAATATCTCCCTCTGTATCACAGGGGCATTACTACTTCCTGTTATGTTACAAAAACTGCAGATTCAAGTAAATTGGCAGATTATTCAATCTGCAGTTTTTCTCAGGTTTACCTTTATGAGGAAAGCAGAAATGTTGTTTAATAACACATGCTAGATGTAGGAATAAGAAAGGTTCTTTAGGGTTCACAAGTTCCTTCCTTCCAGGTATTTTCAAGATGGAATGAATATCTGCTTTAAAAAGTAGATTAGAGCTGGGCATGGTGGCGCATGCTTGTAATCCCAGTACTTGGGAGGCTGAGACCAGAGGATCCGGGTTCACAGCCAGCCCCAGTACCACAAAGAAAAAAAAAAAAGTAGATTAGGTGCACCAGAGCTTGGAGTCTAATACTCCCATGACTGAGGTATGTAATAAATGTTGTGTATTCTTTTCCCTCATTAAAAAATATAAAAAAGAAAAGAATACCATATTAAAAAAGAAAGGCATACCATAGCTTGGCTTTCTATACAAACCACAAATAGAGGATGGAAACTTCAACTCAAAGACCTCAGACACAAGAAAGCAGCAAAGTAAAACACAAGCATGTCATCTTAACAAAACTAGAAATCTGAGATACTCATTTCAGAACTGAACTTTAGTTAACTGTTGGCTTTCAGTTACTGGCCCCCTTCTGGATTGATGACTAAACAATGCTATCATATAGATCATGTTATTTTGAAATAAAATGTCTCCAAATGAAACTGGATAGAAACATCACTCATGCTCCAGTTCCCTTAAAAGAACAATGACTATTTCCCACAACAAGTTTTACCAATGAGTAAGCGCTACTCTCTGTGCTCTAATTACAGTGTCTCTCTCACCTGAGGGCGAGTTCATCAAATTCTGTTGCACTGGTGGACTGGTGGGGGCTCCGACATTCATCTGAGAAAGCATGGCCTTCCTGGGGTCCTGCCATGTTGTTGTCTGATCGATGTGACTGAGACAAAACAAACCACTGCATTAGATAACAAATTCTATGTCCTAAAAACAATTCTCTTTATCAACACAGGGCAGACATACGGGCTCATAACCAAATGATCACTGCACTGCTCCCACCCACCTCTGCAACAGGTATTTCACCCTTACATTACTCAACATTTACCTCTAGATCTTATAAATGCAGTATTTGAAAAAGTCATGTCTGAGCCGGGCGTGGTAGCGCACGCTTGTAATCCCAGTACTTGGGAGGCTGAGACCCAAGGATCCAGGTTCGCAGCCAGCCTCAGCTACTTAGTGAGGCCCTCCGCAACTCAGTGAGACCCTGTTTCAAAATAAAGAATAAAAAGTAGGGCTGGGCGTGTGGCTCGGGGGTAGAATGCCCCTGGGTTCAATCCCTAGTACCGCAAAAAAAAAAAAAAGAAAAGAAAGTCATGTCTGCAATTTTAAGTGAAGAGAAATAATCTTCACCTAGTAGAAAATTATTTCTCACTTCTAATTTAAAGATTTAAATGTAGCTGATAAATTAATCATCTAAAATAGTAATCATATGACTAAAACTCAAGATTCATTAAGAGAATCGCCCACTTTTTTTCTCCTAGTGCTAAGAATACCAAATAACATATCACTTTTAGGCCTAAAACCCCTTTTTAAAAGTAAAACACAAAAACTTCCCTAAAATATCTTATAATATAGACTCCAGAACCAAAATATAATTTAAAGCTTCATCTATAAGTTTTCATTTTTTCCTGAGTAACATGTTTCTACACAAAGGCTTTTGTTACTTGCTAAACATTTCCATATTGATAACTTACTGCAAAATACATGGATATAAATTATATGTACCCCCATAAAATTAGGGATGAAAACAGCTAAAGATTCTATGAAATATAAACTGTAAGGCATCTATCACAGTATCTAGTATAAGGACTTTTAATAAATATTGGTTTTCTTTTTCTAGCAATGTTTCATTGTTTCAGTGAAACAAAAACTAAAATCACTTTACAAATGAAACTACCTCAAAAATTATCCTGAAATAGCCAGAAAAGTACTCAAAGATTTGTGCATGAAGTCCTCGTTAGTATCATATCTATTTATTTATTTATTTATTTTGTAGTAGTGGGGATTGAACCCAGGGGCATTCTATCTCCAAGCTACACCCCCAGCCCGATTTTTTTTTTCTTTATTTTGAAACAGGGTCTCACTAAGTTGCATAGGGCCTTACTAAGTAGCTGAGGCTGGCCGCAAACCCAGATCCTCCAGTCTCAGCCTCCCAAGTACTGGGATTACAAGTGTGCACCACCATGTGTGGCTTTAGTATCATTTTTAAATAGCAAAAATTTGAAACCCAGTAAACATCACATGATAGGGCATCAGTTAAATAAATGTTTATATATGATGAATATTTAACATGAAAATTATTCATAATACAGTCTTTAAAAATAGGTGCTAATTGTTAAAAAAAATACATGTGTGCACTGAAACTATATGGAAAGAACATTAAAATGTTCTGACAAAGCCAGGCGTGGTGGCACACGCCTATAATCCCAGGACTCAACAGGAGGATCGAAGGTTCGAGGACAGTCTCAGCAAGTAGTGCGACTCTTCAGCCTAGCGAGACCCTGTAAGAAATAAAATCAGGCTGGGGGTGTAGCTCGAAGGTAGAATGCCTCTGGGTTCAATCCCCAGTACCGCGAAAAAAAGATCTGACAAGCCAGGCATGGTGGCGCATGCTTGTAATCCCAGTACTTGGGAGGCTGAGACAGAAGGATCATAGGTTCAAGGACAGCCTCAGCAAAGAGATTCTCATCAACCTAGGAAGACCCTGTTTCAAAATAAAAATAAAATAAGGCTGGGAGTATAACTTGGAGGACATAGAATGCTCCTGGGCTCAATCCCCAGTACCACAAAAAAAAAAAGTTCTTTACAGTGTTTATTTCCCGATAGTAAGATTATATTAGGACTTTGCTGGGCAGCAGGTGTAGCTCAGTGGCAGAGTGCTTACTTAGCATGTGTGAGGCCCTGGGTTCAATTCCCAGCACTGCCAAAACAAGAAAAGAGAAAACTCTATTTGCTAGGGGTTGTTTTATTATTTTTATTAAACAATCATGAACTCATACTATTTTTAAAATGGAGGAAGAGACAGAAGTAAGAGTTTTTTAAGAAGAAACCTCCAAAGCCATTTTTTTTTCAAAGCCATTTTTTATAGCTATTTAGATTTAAAATCTGATCTTCCAGCCTTGGTTAATCTAGAGTGAGATCACAGGGCTGATCTTGGTCATATATCCAATTACCTTTTCTTTCCCAAAATGATAGCAGAGAATAATTTATTCACATATCTTGAAGGGGATGTAGAATTTCATACTTCTTATTTCCTGCAAGAAGCTCAGTACTTACACAATCCTTAAGAACAAGATAAACTAAGTCTTCTAATTATTTTCTAGTTTTAATTCTGAGAATACTGTTTTATAAGATAAGTAGTGAACCTAGAGTGGGCTTAGACAGCCTATGTTGCTTAAAATAAATTGTTTATGTAAAGGAAGAGTGTTGTCAGCTGTTTTGTTTTGAAGCATCTGCTGGACTTCTTAAAGCTCCTCAGGTAATCTTAAGAAGAAGAAAGAAGGAAGAAGGAAGAAGAGGAAGAAGAAGGAGGAGGAGGAGGAGGAGGAAGAAGAAGAAGAAGAAGAAGAAGAGGAGGAGGAGGAAGAAGAAAAAGAAGAAGAAGAGGGGGAGGAGGAGGAGAGCGAGTGTGTGTGCGTGTATTTCTAGGGATTGAACCCAGGGGCATTCTATCTCTGAGCTACACCCCTAGCCTATTTTATTTTTTGTTTTGAAACAGGGTCTTGCTAGGTTGTTGAGAGTCTTGCTACATTGCTGTCCTTGAACCTTCAATTCTCCTGACTACTGAGATTACAGGCATGTACCAACATGCCTGTAATCTAGGTTAGATAGATACCGCTTCTATCTAACCTTTTAGTGTGTGGTGGGGGGGGGCACTGAGGATTGAACCCAGGGGCTTTCTACCTCTGAGCTACACCCCCAGCCCTATTTTATTATTTTTATTTGGAAACAGGGTCTTGCTAGGTTGATGCGAGTCTCACTACTTGCTGAGGCTGTCCTCGAACCTGCGATCCTCCTGTCTTAGCCTCCCAAGTACGGAGATTACAATCACGCGCCACCACGCCCAACTATTTAACTTTTTAAAGACCTAGATGCCTCCTGTTAGAAGTCTCCTCTTTGGAAAAGTAAGGCAGACATATATTAAAACTCCAGCTCTGCCAATGACAATCTAAATTGTGCAGGCAAGTTTTATCAATTTGTTTCAAAATAAAATGGGACTGACTTCTTTACTTACTTTCCAGGGTTATGAGGATTAAATTCAGTAACATATATAAAATGACTAGGACTATCACTCCAATACACAAAAGGCCCTCAAATATTTTTCCTGACTTCATTTCTTTGGTAGTTTAATATTTAGAACAGGAAGAACTTCAGGGTTGGTGGGTCAAGAATATGTTTAGAACATGTTTAAGAAGATGGTAAGAGTTCAAGTTGAGTGAAGACAACAGATCCAGGTATTCAAAAGCTTTAAAAAGAGTTTGGTTTTTGCCTTTTAAGTGATAAAAAGATGCAGTAGGTAAAAACTAAAGGTTTTGGGACAAAGAATAGAAACAAAAATGGTTTTGGATGATTCGTTCACTCTACACAAAACTATTAAAGTTAGAATTAAGAACGAGCTACAAAAGGAATCCAACAGGTATAGACATACTAGTTCTTAGGAGAACAGCAAAATAAGTAAAGAATAATTTCATTCCTATAACCAACTGTCAAAACATTAATTGTTGGAAACCTCTGTGTACAATTATTTCTTACGTAAGCCACAAAATGGTCAACTCTGTTTAGCTAAACCAAGGCAAAGAATAAGCAACACTTCTAAGTACCAGCCAAAGCCCATCCAGTAAGTTCTAACACTCTTCAAATTCTTGATTGTGTTTTATTTTCAAGTACTGAGTTCATTAACTGTTATTTATGGGATACGAATCAACATAATGGGATGGGTTTCACAGTCACAGGAAAATATTAATGACCATCTTACATTTACCCTCAAATTTTAGGATTAACATTATGCTGCCAATTTGTGAAAATTCCAGAGAATTAAGTTAAAAACTAGTAAATTTAGTGATGAATATTGATGCTAATAGTGTGATAAAGTTTGGAAACCTCAAGGAATGGGTAACTATTCTCTTACACCCCTGTTACTCAAAGTGTATGAGCCTCAGGCCAGCAGCACTAACACCACCTGGGAGCTTGTCAGAATGCAGAGCCTCAGGCTCTGCTCAGTCAAACAAGATCCACAGGTGACCTATATGTACATTAAAGTTTGAGAAGTGCTGCCTTAGATACTCCTATGAGACTTGATCACTTATACTGTTTTAAGGATGAAAACTGCCTGGAAGATAAATATTGTATATACAAAGAACATATGGCTTAAATACCAGACATAAAAATAGCAAAACCAAAAACTTGAGGAATTAAGGGTCCTCTTAAACTTTCAATTTGTAAAATGAGGCAATCTTGGTTAAAATTCAGAACTAGTATCAGTAAAATGACACTATTATAAACGTAAACCTAATTATATAGTGCATGTTTTATCCCCTTTTCATAATCTACTTTTGAAAATGTTTTTCTTCTAGACTACCAAACTTGTAAAACCTATTTTCACAAAATCCCAACAATGTAATTGTAAACTATTTGTACCCCTGCACAGCTACCTACAAGCTAGTTCTTCCCAATTCTTCTAAGATTCTTTGATGACACAAGAATTCAAAAATATAATCTACAAAAATGCAGCTGTCAAGTGTTAAGCTGCTAACATACCTTCAAGACTTTCCTCGTTGTATTACTAGAGGAAAAATGAAACAAAAATATCCCCAAAACAAATACTTTTGGCGAAGAGCAAAACCAGCTCAGACACTGATAAAATACATCTTTTTGAACTCATCTTTGCTACCTAGCTTGGAAATTCATTTATATTATGAGAACTGTTTGAAATTTATACATTTTTCCTCTAATACACATAAACAAAGACAAATGATAGAAATAGGCTGTTTTTATGCCAGAGACATATGGGTAACCATATCACCCTCATCCCAGAAAAGTGAGAAAATCTGTATTCAAATTTATGTAAAACCACAAAACTTAAATATCTAATAAGAAAGCAAGTGACCAAACTAAAGACACTTGACTTTTAGGAAAACAACAAGATAAAAACTGGGAAACTGAGAATACAAAACGGGTGTGAAGAATGCTTTAATTTTAATTTTCTGTTACTGCTGTGGTCCCTCAAAACACTACGATGGCTGTACCGGGAGTGGGCAGTGAGCCCAGATTTACTGCTCACTTATCAAGCCTGTGTTTGTTGTGTAAGTGTTATTTATAGAGTCACATGCTAGAGGCTGTTCTCAAACTAGCTAAACCTACACGCTTAATTGACTCTAGGAACAATGAGATATTGTTCAACCTAATCCTGCCATGAGCCACAGTTCCTAAGCTATAACCATATGCTCTTGACATTTGTATATGTCTTTCATGGACTATTTTTAGAATCCTCAAAAGTTCAGAGATTTGCACATAGTGTAGTTCCTTGATTAGCATGAGACAATTTACACACTTTGCCTCTATGGTAACAGTCCTTCTATCACCAGAAATTAAAAAATTAAATCTAAATGACTGGGCTATCAGTAAACGCTACAAAAAATAAGCTCAAATTAGGAACAAGTGTAACAGAAATATATAAAAGCAAACATGACAATTGATTATGCTCTGCAAATTATACACCACATTGTAATCTGACTTTATAGCCTTAGGTTGAATAAAAGTAATATTTGCTCCCAAGTAGGAAGTCAATTTAAGCACAATTTAATCATGTTGCCATTACAAGTGGCATGCTCACATACATCTCCCATTCGGAACGATTTTTCTCTAAGGAAGGAATGATGATGGAGCAGACACAAGAATAATCCAAATCGGGCATGGTGGTGCGCGCTTATAATCCCAGTATTTACGAGGCTGAGACAGGAAGATCACAAGTTCAAGGACTGCCTCAGCAACTAGTGAGATTCTCATCAACCTAGGGAGACCCTATTTCAAAATAAAAATAAAATAGGGCTGGGGGTATAGTTCAGAGGTAGAATGCCCACAGGTTCAATCCCCAATACCCCACACACACACACAAAATGTGACCCTCAAACACTGAGCATCAGTGTTACCTGGGAGGCGTTAGGAGTATAGCTCAGTGGAAGAGCACTTGCCTAGAATTTCTAAGGCCCTAAGGTTTGATTCCCAGCACCACTACCACCACCACCAAATTATCTGGGAGACTTATTAGCTACTGGGTATTTTATTTTTCTAGGTATTTTAAAATAAAATTAGGAGCCGGGCATGGTGGTGCACACTTGGAATCCCAGTACTTGGGAGGCTGAGACAGGAGGATTGCAGGTTCGAGGACAGCCTCAGGAACTTAGTGAGGCCCTCTGCAACTTAGTGAGATCCTGTTTCAAAATAAAACAATAAAATAGGGCTGGGGGTATAGCTCAGAAGTAAAATGCCCCTGGGTTCCATCCCAAGTACCACAAAAATATAATAAAATAAAATGAGAATAATCAACCTAGCAATTTTAAATATCCTCTAACAATCTGATATCCTTATATACAATAAGATATTTACCCAAAAAAGATTAGGCATTCAACCCTCAAAAGATGGTTCTCATTTGGTTCTGTTTTGTTTAAACTGATATTCCTAAGTAAATACAAATTTAAATGAAACTACTACATGTCAAATGTCAAAAAAGAGGTCAAGCGGGCGTGGTGGCGCGTGCTTATAATCCCAGTACTTGGGAGGCTGAGACCAGAGGATCCGGGTTTGTGGCCAGCCTCAGCTACTTGGTGAGGCCCTCCACAACTTCGTGAGACCCGGTTTCAAAATAAAGTATAATAAATAGGGCCAGAGGTGTAGCTCAGAGGTAGAACGCCCCTGGGTTCAATCCCCGGTACCGCAAAAAAAAGAGGTCAAAAAAATTGTTTTACAAAGTTAAAGACCTTGGCAGCATTCTCCTTACATTTTACAATGGTCCATCTAGGGATAAAGGAAAAAACCCTGCACAGATGAGAGTGCCAACTCTGACCTCATTTGTCATGGCATGATATAGGCCTCAGGCTCTCACCCCAGGATCAGGGAGGAAGACAGGTTTAGGCAGTCAAATAATGCTATACTCAGCTTTCCGTGGCCAATCAGACACCAGTGGCTTCCAAATAAGGCTTTGTTCGGCCACTGCAAGGTAATCAATCATATTTACCTACAAACCTGCTACCATAGTCACGACATACTCATGACTATGTTCAAGTTTCCAACCGTTATCAACAAAACATGGCTTCAGCCACCCAAAATTAATACAGGATGAGTCTAACAGCCGGGGCACTTCACAAATGGTGAATCACCAAGAAGACAGCCAAGAAAATCCATACTGCTGAGCAAAGAAGGCAAGTGGCCCTCACCACACTGAAGCACATAATGAAATGTTTACCATTAATGACTGCCGACACCCCCTCCCGGCCACTTTGATGAAAACAATCAAACAATAAAAGAATTTTGGATTTTGTTTATTCCTTACTTTCAATAATAGCTGATAACACTATAAAAATTCCTTCAATAATCTAAAAAATTCATCTAAAAATCTAAAAATAATCTAAAAATTTCATACCAAAGTTAGCAAAGTAGCTTGGGGAAAAGAATTAACTTTTACATATTCTATACCAGATTTTAGGATGAAAAGATATGTGCATATCAAACCATGAAAGATGGTTTCTATACAAATAAAAGTCTTATTGCTTTGTCTTAACTGCTCATTAAACAGTATATAAAATCATTTTTATTTGATGTTTCATTATTAGATATCACTTTAAGAAATGTTATTTGGATAACTTTCAAATTTTGGTAAAGCCTTCAGGGGTTCCACAATCAGAAGAGAAAACAGGACAGTGGTGGAAAGGCCAACAGTTACTTAACTTGGGAAATAAGTTACCCAATCTCAGGCAAGAGATCTCAGCTTTAGCAGCTGTGATATACGATAGGGCCACATTAAACAAGAATAAAGACCTCACTTAGAGACTGCTTGCTGTGCTAAAACAAAGCATTTTATCCATACTTTTTTTGGTGGTGGTGGTACTGGGAATTGAACCTAGGGGCATTCTACCTCCAAACTACACCTCCAGCCCTATTTTTTTCTTTTTGGCCATTTAGAATGCCTTGTATTGTAGGATATAAAACTAACCCCCCACCTATGGAATGTTAAACTGACACCCAATATAGTTGAAGCCTCCCATAATCCAATATCCCACTATTTTCTGATTGTACCAAAAAAAAATGAAAGCCTCTAAAAAAATCATTTATAGTTAAAAAATGGGATGAGGTGTGATTCCCTACAGACTTTGAGGTGGTTTGCTGGACCTGTGTATTTTATGTGCAACAAGTGGTAGTGGAATTTATTCACAGCCAAATAGTCACCCACCATTCTTCCATCCATTGAATTCTTTGTAAGATTCTGCCTGCATATCTGCCTTTTAAGAAAATGAAGGCTAGACACTCTTCCAAACAAGGCTTACAGGGCTGGCTTACTTAGAATAATTAGTAGCCTATCAACACTATATTATAAACACAGATTAAATATCTCCTTTATGTTTCCTATGAGTTTTACACATTCATTAAAAAGAGAGA
>PVJS01039576.1:0-18830 GCA_004027185.1 Glis glis
CCCCCGGCCCTATTTTTTATACTTTATTTTGAAACTGGGTCTCACGAAGTTGCAGAGGGCCTCACTAAGGATAGAGAGAGAGAGAGAGAGAGAGAGAGACAGACAGAGATAGAGAGCTGAGGCCTGCCCCGAACCTGGATCCTCCGGTCTCCGCCTCCCAAAGTACTGGGATTACAAGCGTGCGCCACCACGCCCGGCTTATTCATTTATTTATCCATTCTCCTGAAAGGTGTTTAGGACACCTGACTGGGGTTTTGATTTTCACTGCCCTGATGACTGATGACGTTGTGGGTCTCCTTAGATACTTATTTGCTGTCCATGTGTCTTTTTTATTTAGTGAAGTGTTTGCTCAAATGTTCCCATTGAAAAATATTATGTTCATTGTGTTTTTGTTATGGAGTTTCAATGGCTCTTTTTGTATTCTGCATACCAGTCCTTCGTAGTCAGATGACCATTTTGCAAATATCTCACAGTCTGTGGTTTTCAGCAGACTTCACATTCTTTCAGCAGTGTTTTTACCTGTCAGGAGTTTACAATTCCCTATGTTTTAGCTCCTTTCCGCAATCTGCCTTGGTTAACTTTCGTGAATTGTCAGGGAGTTGCTTTTAGTGTTTTGTCCAGAGTTTTTAGTTGTGATTGGCAGGGAGAGATAGTTGTAGCGGGTTGAAGCATGGTGAAGCATGAGAAGACTTGTATGGTACTTTCATTGTCAGCGTTCAGAAGCATCTTTTGATCCACTAATTATATTAATGAATTGCCCTTTTTCTATATGAGAAAAGAAAAGCATTGAGTGCCATAAGATTTTGAAAAAGTCCATGAAAATAGAAAGGCACATAGGAAATAGCCCATGATCTAAAACAACTGGAACAACTAAAGCATTACGATGCTAAATCTTACTTAGTGTATTCTGACTGCAAGCCCCTAGATCACACATTGCTTTGCTTATATACCTTTTGTGTATGTGTGTGTGTGGGGGGGGGTGTACTGGTGCTTGAACCCAGGGGTGTTCTATCTCCGAGCTACCTGCCTAGTGTTTTTTTTATTTTTATTTTGAAACAGGATCTTGCTAAGTTGTGGAGGCTGGCCTTGAACCTGTGATCCTCCTGTCTTAGCCTCCCAGGTACTGGGATTACAGGGGTGGACCACCATGTCTGGTGCTTATGTACCTTATTTAATCCTTACCTTTGTTGTATACATTCTTTTTGGTATTTTTGGAACTTCTTTGATTTTTCAATTGAAATATTTGCTGGAAAGTAATAAGTTAAAAAACTTTGTAAATAGGTTATTAAAATTGATTTTTTACCATGTGGAGGAGGGTTATTTTTGTTTGATATTCTTTGGTGACAAAGGCAGACTGAGTGTACTTAATGTAAGATTCTGTATGGAAGCCAGGATGGGCCACTATTTCTTCTGTTAATAAACTAACACATATTAATAGAAACTCTATGGGCATTTTCATAGTAAACAAGTCCAAACCTTTTCTTAGAGCATTTTGCCTTTATTACTGTAAAAGACAATAACTATTCGCTATGTGCACATTTTTAAGGAGCTTTTGAGGTTACTAAAGAAAGTGGATCCATGGTGTCTGTCTTCAAGAAGACATATACATAGGAGAAAAGTAGTATCAGTGCAATGTCGGGTAGACATTTTTAGAAAGTAATTTTTGAATAAAATGAAATTAAAAAATCATAAGCTTTTGGACCAGCATTTTAAAATATTTAGAAAATAAATAAGACAAAAGAAAAGACAAACCCTCCAATATTATTGCTTTAATATTAATGTAATTTCCTGCAGCTTTTTATATGCATATTTTATTTAGTCTAACTAACCATAGTGCATCCTTTGTATATATGTAATTTTGTTTACCCACCTTTTTTTTTAACATCACATCATAGTTCATTTCCATGTAACTTCATAGTGTAAGGGTTGAAGGAAGTAATAGAGTCTCCCTGAGAGAAGACAAAGGATGTTGCTAAAGAAGGCACTGGTGTGAGAGCTCAGGAAACTGCAATACTCTGGATTGATTTTTGTTATAATGTAGAAAGTTATGTATTTGTCCTCACATCCTGTAAAGATTTGTACTTAACTGAACAATTTGTCTTGGACTCTAAGCTCTTAGAGGGATGACAGTATTTGCATAACATTAAAAATTAAACTATCAATCTGCCCATCTATGTCTATTGGTTTTTTACTGAGTCCAGGGTTTTATGTGTATCAGTTTGTGAACTACTCTTTGAAGAGGGTACAGAGAGGCTGCTGTGGCTCGGAGTGATGGAAGGTATTTAACCGAGGCCAGCAGAGCATCACAAGCAGTTTGGAACTCAACACATCTTTCTTGGTTAACAATATGTATAGACAGAAGGGGAATGGATAGAAAGTTTGTTGAATATAGAATTAAGACCTAGAACAAAAACACATGGGGACCTGCAGAATCTGCTCAAGAGGTCACGGTGCCCAAGGGGAAACAACCCTAAGCAAGTTACTTAACCTCGCTCACCTTAGTTCTTTTGTTGGTAAAATGCAGTGCTTATGCAAACTCAATACATGTCAAAAAATATCTGCAAGGCATTGTTTAAAATTGACCCTCTGGATTTCTTCATGCTTGCCTGGTTATTATTTATTAAGATGTACTGGAGGAAAGTCTCAAATGGAAGGGAAAATAAAAGGCATATCTGCAAAGTAAAGAAGTGAGGGTAAGTGAAATGCAACAGAAACTCTTCTACTAACCCAGGAGGACTTGACCTGTCAATCAAATCTATATTCATTATTTTTTTTCAAGATTAACAATGGTTTGTTAACTGAGCAAGCTGGCAGACGTTAGAGCAATGTGATAAGATCTTGGGGCATCTATGACCAGTTGATGACTGACTGACCAATTTCAAAAGATGCCATGAAGGATCATAAAGTTTAGTTCCGTGTGTATTTTGATGATAGTTGCATCTATATTTAAAGCTTTCTGTCACTGGAAGCACACTGGGTGTTGTCAGACTGTCTATTGGACAGGTTGAGCTGCAACTTCTTGCAATTGAATGTCAATAAGACCAAAGCAATTTTGGTTGATTCATAGCACCAGCTTAAGCATATTCACTTGCACAGATTACACTTGACAGATAGTTACCTTCAGCTGAACTCTGTGGTTAGAAGCTTGGGCGTACTCTTGACAGTGAGCTTAGAGTTGATGCCTAATGTTTATTTCATATCCTGTTTTTTACCATCCCTAATACTGCATGTGTAAATCTATATTTAAATATATTCACAGCTGATGTTCTCGTCAGTCCACTTGTTATCTCTGGACAGGATGCTGTAATGATTCAATTTCATTATTTTAATAAAAAAATAACTTGCACTCTCCAGTTTTAATTTCATTAAATGCAATGAGTAATGATTAATTTTAGAGGGTCTCCTTGATGAGCAATTGTAGCACTGGGATGTAGGAAAATTCTCAAGTGGGGGGAGAATTCTTGTATCTCTAATGAACTTAAAATCTTCCAGATTTGGTGTGTGATTATGATTACTGAGGAAGTAAATTCACATTTATTTACCAAATCATCCTTCCCTTATATTTTATTAATTATTTAGGTCCATCAGTTTTCTTAAAAATATTAGGTATAGGCTTAACTGTTTCAAAAATATTTAGTCCACGATGAATATAAGTAGCATATTCAAAAATGATTTAGTTGAACTTTTGAGTGCATATACACATACATAATACATTATAAAATTTTAAAAGGCAGTGCCATTTTTGAATATATAGACTGGGAAAATAATTAAGATTTAAGATTTTATGTTCAGAAAGAGAAGTAGTTGTAGTGTGAATTCAGACATCATTATGGTATTATAGCCTCAACTTTTAAGTTATGTTAAATTCATTAAGAAGCTGGCTGAGAAATTTAATGAGTATATAGATTAAATAATCTGAGCCTAAGTCTCCTGTTCTATACAAATAACACTGCAAAGCTCCGGAATCCCTTTATTTGACTAGGTGAGTGGCACTGTGTTTGCCCCAGCCTCGACCTAGCTTTAACATCGTGATTTTAAAGCAAACATGTTTTACTCATGCATTTCCATCTTTTCTAGAACCTACGATTTTAAGGCATCAAACAATTCAAATTATGTAGTTATACATTTCACAGAGTAGAAAAAACACTCATGCTGAAGTAGGTAAAATATTTTTCAAAATAATTTTCTCTACATTTACTGGCATTCTTTCTCTTTCTAACTCTTTTAAATATGACAGTCAGTTTTTTTTATTTTTCTCTTTTACTGACAGCTAGTGAACGTACCGACAGTTGAGAAGCAAGATGTAAATGTAAGTCACTATTATTTTGTCCACCTGATACCTGAGCATTAGTAGAGATGCTCGCTATATCTTAAAATAAAACTAAATTATTTCCGATGGTGCTGAAGGGAAGATGTGTAGGAAAACTGTTCTCTGTAAATAAAAATGTGTTGAGGCAAGATTGTAGTGCATTTAGAAATAACATACTTCCCTCATTAGGATGTGGTTGGAATTTGTAGTGAAGAAAATAGGCTAACTAAGGGTATCTGTTCCATTAGCTGTGAATCTTTTCAGTATGTAAATCTCATAGAAATTAATGGAAAGTATATAAATAGAGGAAATAAAGCAGGTTAAGAAGTTTTATGAGTATCTGGTTAAGAATTGGCTCCTACTGACATGTAAGATTTAATATTAACATTGTCTTGTTATGATTACAAAAATGCTGTTTGGTAAATTTGTCTCTTGAAGAAATGCTATATGAGTGGTTAAATGTGGAGAATTATATTCTATTGATTGAAGTATGTTGGACCAAAATAGACTAACACTTTCATCATAGGAAGACTAACTTTATTCATCTGCATTGTAAATAACAGCAAAGTTTTAAAACACAATGAGACAAGTAGGTAATGTTTCTTTACTGTTTGAATGTTCAAAGGGTTTTATTTCACCATTTGAAAAAAATTAAGGTTCTAGCTTTGTTGTTATGAATGTAGAAATTGGTAGAGTGGGAAGATATAGGATTTATAAATTTTTATATTGAAGCATGGAATTATGATCCAGTCAATTTCATCCAAGAACCTTTTTCTCTTTTTATTATACTAGTTATTTAAAAAATAAACTGTCTAGTACATTTTAATTGTTTTCTTCTGCTTCTGCTACTGCTTTTAACATTCTTAATCTTATACTGCCATTCTTTTTGTAGCTTTATGAAAATTTGTCAGATAAGATTAAAATTGATTTACCTTTCAACCTGATAGTTTCCATATCCCTGTAACTGAGGAGTGGCTATTGGGAGGCCAGGGAAGACCTGCATAGTACTGGACAAAAGGCAGGGATTTCCTTACAGAAAAAGCAGCGGGGGCTCCAGCAAGTGGTGTCTGCAGCTTAGAAGTTGCACCAGGCTATGCAGATAAATGGTAGCTTTAGTTTTTTCCTCCAGTGTCATTCTTTGATTTTTCTGTCTGCTAACATGGCATTTGTATTTTGGTCTGACTGAGAACAAGGCCCTGTACAAATGCCTCGTGACATGTGTAGGAAGCTGCTTTGAGGTTAAAAGTGACATGTTATCTTGTTCACTATGTTCTCAATGAAAATTCATCTTCTGAAACTCGTCATTTGGAATCCCCTGTGTATTTTCATTTTCAAAGTCACAATATTAACATACATAGAATGAAATATTTTCTTTTAAAATTTTCCAAACAACAAATTTAGCTGGTTACTGACAGCAACAACCAAAAAATGGCATCACTGTCAACAATTAGTGGGCTTCCAGCAAAAGAGAAAATCCTGAAGGAGAAGGTCATCACGGAGTATTACTTTAGAGTAACACCGAAGAAGGGAGAACACTAAACAAATCTCAGTTGATAGAAAAGTATTATTCCTTGCCATGTACTTGTTTTTTCTAACCTTCTTATTTTAGAGATGACCATTGGATACCCTTGCCTTACATGAAAACTAGACTTTTTTAAAAAGAAAATAATCTTATGATTAAACTTAGTTAATTTATGGAAGTCTTGTTTTAATTTCAGCCAAGTAATTGGCTCATGGAAGCAGGTAGACAAATCGTGGGCAAGGACTTCTTTCCTCTCTCCCGTAATGCTCTCCAGGGGAAAACTAGTTACTGTGTGACACATACTTGAGTCTCTGGAAGTTTGGACAAAAGAGGAGGTGAGGGGGTCTGGGAGCCTGATGCTCTCCAAGTAGATATTTGAGTAGAATTCCCATACCAGATTTTTGCCTTATATCTAAATCAGACAGTGTAACAATGGGGTGGGTGGTGGTGGGGGAATGGAGATACCCTTTCAGGTTAAGTGTTAAAGTAGGGTTCTTTATTTCTGTCTTTAGTGGCACAAGGCATTAAAGACCTGTGACACACTTTGAAAGTCTTGCTGTGAAATAAATTTTAATGTTTGAAGATCCATAAAGGGTGTTATTGAGCACTTAATAGATTCTATGTTTGTCTACTGTAGTCACTACACTGCCAATATCTACCTCATTAATTTGAAAAGCAGTTTGACCCACTTAGAAACTATGTACTGTGTGTGTGTGTGTGTGTGTGTGTGTGTTTGTGTGTGT
This sequence comes from Glis glis, assembly GCA_004027185.1. Taxonomy (NCBI): domain Eukaryota; kingdom Metazoa; phylum Chordata; class Mammalia; order Rodentia; family Gliridae; genus Glis; species Glis glis. The sequence continues at coordinate 6,575 of PVJS01039576.1, forward strand.
GTGTGTGTTACAGGAGATTGAACTCAGATGTGTTCTATCTTTGTGCTACATCTCTGACCCTTTTTATTTTTATTTTGAAACAGAGTCTCACTAAGTTGCTGAGGTTCTCACTATGTTGCTGAAGCTGTTCTGAACCTGCAATCCTCCTGTCTCAGCCTGGGATTATAGGCATGAGCCCCCATGCCTGACAATGTACTGTATTAAAACAAGTTCTATACCCATAGTTTTCATATCTAACAACTGCAAAACTTTCAACATCTGGAGAAAATTGTCTAAATGCGACAATACTGGTCTTTCGTGGTTTAACTTGCATGTAATAATCTACCAAAAAATTTTTGATTTGTATGGAGGACTTTTTCATCAGATCAGCTACATCATACTATACTGTGACAATGCGAAATGGAAGTTAAACTGTTAAAATGGATCTCACAGTATGATTTTATTGCCCAAATGTCATTGTCATTAAAGTCTATTACACTATAGCTTAAGAAAACAAGATTTAGGTATTATAAGTGATGTCTTTAATCTTTTCCCTTGTAACCAGTTTCTTTATCAAGTTGATATTAGTTTTATAAGTGTTTTTGATGGTTAGCTTACTTTTGTCTTTTCCAAGTTATATCCTATTATAAAAGCATAAGGTTTGCACGTTTTGTATCTTTCATATCTTGTATTGTTTTATGCTTTGTACAAAGTAATTAAACGATTTTCTAAAAGTAATTCCTCTTATTTTAAAACCCCATAATGGCCTGTCCAAAATTTGAATTGTTCTATGATAAAATTCCTGGAGTTTGAGAGTTGAAGTGGTATAGTGGGTGCTTAGCCTCTTTCCAGAAATCTGCAATAGCACAGTCAGTAGTTACTGTTCTTTTTGATTACTTCTAGTCACCATTTCTATGTTATTCATCATTGCTGAACACCTTATTTATCTAATTGAATACTATGTACGTACAAGGCACTGTGAAGAGGTTTTAGAAGGGGCGAAAATAATTAAATAGAATTCGGGTCCAAAGGAATTTAGTAGAGATAAAAAAAAACATAAACACTAGAGAATTTAACATTTATAATAAATATCCATTTGTAATGAGTATGGGCTCCTGAGAGTCAGTTGTGATTTCTTTTTGATTGTGATTATGCTTTGCTTCATGGATTATGAAGAATTCAACCTGGAAATGATTGAAATGTTTTCAAGAGGCAGAAAAGGGGAGAGAATAATTCCAGATTGGGGGCAAGATGTGGAACATCATAAAGGTCAGAATGTTCACGTGATGGTTGGGAAAGAGTGACCGGGTCGGCCCTGAGTAGGTTGTATGCGAGAACACAGTACATTGAAACCCCAAAGGGATTTTACTGTCAGATGATAGACTCTTGAGTGAAGTTGACACTATGGTTCAATAATCAAAGGGAATGAAGTTGGGAATAAAGTCCCCAGAGAAGTTGGGAGTGAAGAAGTGCCAACACCGAGCCATCTTTACCCAAGTTCCAGTGGGATTGTCAAGCCGGAAATCACACGACTCTTTGGTTATGTTATCGCCCATATTCTTTTGTTGTTGTTGTTGTTGTTGTTGTTGTTGTACTAGGGATAGAACCCAAGGGCATTTTACCTCTGAGCTATACCCCCAGTTCTATTTTATTTTTATTTTGAAACAGGGCTTCACTAAGTTGCTGAGGCTGGCCTCAGACCTGCCATCCTCCTGTCTCAGCCTCCTAAGTACTAGGATTTACAGGTATGCACCACCATGCCTGCTCCATATTCTTATGCTGTTGTTATTCTGTCCTTTTTTTTTCTTTCATCTTCCATGTTGTGGCAGCATTTAATGCTACAGAAGTTTGTAAGGTGGTCACCTTCACTGTACTTCCAGCCTTTTTGTGAGTAGTTCTTCAAGGTGCTGGCTTGATGGGAATGCTTGTTCTCTTCTTCTACGCATCCCTTTCCTGGTCAATCTTGTCTGCATGCACCTCACTGTTGGGAGCTGGTGGAGAAGGAGAGATTGCATTCTTTACTTTTTTTTGCCTTGTATTAGAAAAAAACATTACCTTTAAAGCCCATTGATGAGCAGAAGCTTTCAGAAAAAGTTTTTGAGAAAAGCCCAATTTTCTTGAATACTTGAATACTTGCCTCTTTTTTTCCAACTATTGGCACCTTGGGCACCCCCAGATACTATGAGTAAGAGGTGAATTTTTTCATTGTGCTTCTACATCATCATCTTGTGGTCAATGGCTATATATCTGTATTTTCTCTTCTTTTTACCACCCAGCTCAGCCACACTAAAAGCCCTCTTTCTGAAGACATATCCACCTAACATAGTAACTTTTGGCTACAGACTAGCAGTCTTCAGCCATTGAACCCTGTATTGTCTTTGTACCTATTTTGTCCCTGTTAGGTACATGTCTAACACTTCTATCCTAGGACAAGGAACACGGCTTAACAGTCTTTCAACCATTGTCTTCAATTTTCCTTTGTCATTATTTACTTTTGGGCCCTCATTCTCAACACATTCATTTGACCACCTTCTTAATTCCAAAGTATAGACTACAGAATAAAACATGTGTGTGAACGGAGGCATTATTAATTAAAGATTTCCATCTGGAGATGGACCCTCAGTGCAGCCTTAGGGTAAGCTTCAGGTGTGCAGATATTGGCTCATAAAGGGTATGCTTAATTTTATTTTTGGTACATACTGACACATTTCCTTCAGAAATTGTTTGACTAATGCAGACTCCTACCCAAAGTGAATCAGAGTGCCTGTCCCTCAAATTCTTGTCAGTACAGGAAATTATCATTTTAATTTTCCCCAATAATATGATGAACAAAACAATTCATTTGGCATCTCTTACCCTACCTTGTGTATATCTTACCTTATCCAGGCTTATTGGCTAGCTGCATGTATTTCCTTTTCTTCTGAGCAATACCTATACATTGCTTTCTCTTTTTCTTTTGTAATAAAGAGATTTGTGTTATTATAGATAACTAAGAATTTTTAATATATTTAGAAATGGGTTCTCTCTGGTAATTTGAAATTAATTAAATTTGGGTTTATTTATATCAATGAGTATTTAAGTCTATATGTAAGCATAATTTAAGCTTGCATTTCTCAATTCATAAATTTCAGACAATAGACTATTAACTCCCATAGGAAAGTACGGTAGTTATTATATACCTTTGCTTCTACAATTCTTTCTCGTTCTTCACATTCTAGTTTTTTGTTGGAATAAATAGTGATTTTTGTCTCAGTATATTATACCAAAATCCTTAAAATAGAATGATGCTATTTTTATTTCAAGCACTATGATAACATCTTATACTGTTATTTTAAAAGCTGTGATATTTAAATGGACACAATACTCATTGAGCATCTTTTGTAACATAGTTATCTAATTTCTTACTTTGATTTGAGCCTTCTATTTAGTTAAGTATTGCCGTTTCCTGAAAGGGGATGTGGCTGGTGACTTAACTTCATAATTATTGCTTAGTTGAGAATATCTTTTTAACGCCTCTACCAATGAACAATGACTTGGATTATTAAAAAATTCTTTTCACATCTCCTTCAATTTCTGAGCTTTTGATATACTCCATCGTATTTCTGAAGAGGAATCTGAGACAGTCTTGAGAATTATCTTGCACTGTGGGTAACCTGTTTACTTTTTTTGTGGGATTCTTATAGGTTTCTCTATCCTTCAATTTTCAGAACTACTAGCATATACTTTGGTGTTAATTAATCTTTGTTTTTTTTTAGGAATACAGCAAGGTTTTCTTAGCTGAATATTTAGGCCATCTTTTTATCACTAAATACTGCTTCCTATTAATGTCTTTGAGTTTTTAATAGTTTGTTTTTAATTGTTTGTTTCCTTTAGGCTTCCATCCTATTAGATTAGTGACCAATATAAGTTTCTTCTTTTCATATCCAAGATACATAAAAACTTACTTTTCTTTTCACGGCTCCTTGAGTAACATGTACTTTCTATTCTGTACACTCTCCCTGGGAAACCTCATTCACAACCATGACTTCTAGTACTATTTTTATATTCATGAGGGCAAATATGTAATTCCTAAATTTATATTGCTATAGTGCTGTCAGCGAGCTTTCACAATTCAAGTATTATTACTCTAAGTTTTAAGCTTCCTTGGCTTGGAATAAAGACCCTTAGTGACATGCTTCTAACAATTGCATGTCCTGTCCTGAGGAGACTATGTGATTCCTTTGCTTTTCATTCCAGTATTATTGAATTATCTGTTCTCCAAATACACCCATTTTCCTTACATCTGTGTAACTGCGTATGTTCTTTATCAACAAGGCTCTCCCATGCTACTTACTCAGCTTAACCCCTCTTCTTTAACTCTTTTGGCATGAATTTCTTTAGGAAGCTCTTTTGCAAATCTCAGAATCTGAATAGAGATGCACTCAGTTTTCCTGTGAAATCATCACAATTAACTCAGTGGCTTTAATTTGTGCCCCCAACTAAACTCTAGAACTTCTAGGACAAAGATTTTTACCTTACTTAATGTTGTTCCACTTCAGAGCGTGGCAGTGTGTCTGAATGTGGTCAATTCTCAATAAATATTTTCTGAAAGAACAGATATACTAGTGACTGAGTGAATGAGTGATGGTGTCATCCAGCATTGAAGCAGAGTTGGAAATGGGACAGTCTATGTACAGGATCCCACAAGAACACAGATGAGCGGTATTAATGGCTTGAATATGTAGCAGGGATAACTAAACGAAAAAGCAATTTATAAGATAAATTAATGGGAAGACTGAATTTCATTATCAATTTAGAAGTTAGAGGAGTAATAAAGAGTGTCCTAAAGTTTTGAACAGATGGGGGCTGGGGGTGTAGCTCAGTGGTAGAGTGCTTGCCTGGCATACATGAAGTGCTGGGTTCAATTCCTAGCACCATTTGTTAAATTAGAAGGTTTTGAACAAAGGTTTTTACTATATAACTTATAAGTTATAGCTAAAGAGTGTAGTCTTCCTTAACTTTTTTTCTTTTTTGCAATACTGGGGATTGAACCCAGGACCTCATTTTACCTCCGAGCTACACCCCCAGCCCCCCATATTTTTTTCTCTATTTTGAAACAGGGTCTCACTAAGTTGCGGAGGGCCTCACTAAGTAGCTGAGGCTGGCCACGAACCCGGATCCTCCGGTCTCAGCCTTCCAAGTACTGGGATTACAATTGTGTTCTACCATGCCTGGCTCTTCCTTAACTTTTTGCTTTATATATTGCAATATATTTCTAACTGTTCCTTCCTACTTTTTCCCTCCATGGGTTTTGTTTACTTCTGCAAACAAACCTTCAGAGAACAACCTTCATAGTGAAAACTGCTTTCTTTCTAAAATGCAAATGTGATTACATCCTTCCTTTGCATAAATAAACTCTATGCTCACCATTGCTTACACCCTAGAGAGTGAATTCTTCCCTTCGCAAGATGTTTAAGACCCTTTGAAATTTGTCAGACTGCATCTATAGCTCATTGTCCTTCTGTGTACCTTGAATTTTAACCACAATGTTTTCTGAGTCTCTTGAAACCATGTACTTCACGGTCTTCATCAAAGTTCTCCACTCGGTTTCTTTGGCTTTGTACATTTTTTTTCTCCCTTCTCTTCATTCCATTTCTTTTTTTCATACATATTTAAGTGACCAGCTCAAATACAACTTCCTTCATAAAAAGCACTCTAAAGCTAAGTGTCATATGTTTTCCCTCATATGCAGAAGCTAGAGGTTAAAAAGGGGGATCTCATGAAAGTAGAAGCGAGACCTTTAGAGTAGGGGAAGAGGATTCAGAAGGTGGGTGGTGGTGGAGAATGAAACTGATCAATTATGTTATATCCATGTAAGAATATGCCACAGTGAAACTCAACACAATGAAACTCATCAGTTGGTATATAATTAATATGTACCAATAAAACGTTAAAAAGAAATAATGTCAAGAACATAAAAGTTCTGAGCTTTTAAACCACTTATAAGTAAACATGATAGCCTGCTGCAAAACAAGAAGAAAGTATTCTAACTTCCACTTGCCTTTCCCCCTTTCTTCTTTCTGTTCCTGTAGCACACTTTTCTTTTTGGTTGCATGATGTGTATTATTATGTATGTAGGTTTCATTATGTATTAATAGGTATATTTTGCATTAGATAGCATTTTTTATTTTATTGAAGGGAAATATTTTAATTTATTCCTTTATATATTCCCAAAACATAGAAAAATATCTGTTGCATGGTGAACATTTAATATAAGTAAATATATGAATAAATGGAAAGGTAGAGTAAATTTGGTAAAAGATGATAATGAGAAGAAATATGTGTTGGAATGAATAGCCCAAGATATTTTCTGAGTTATGGATGAACATTTACAACTTTGCTAATTTCTATATAAATCTTCTTCTGTATCTTCCACAAAATTCTCTTTTCCATTATTGATTACTTTGTAGTCTCTAATAATTCTGGTTATATAGTCCAGTGTTCTCTTAATTAGTTTTTAAAAAGCTTTGGTCAAATCATTAATTCTATTTTTTTAACTCCCACAATTTTGTCTTATACTGAATTCACTGTTACTCTTTTCTCTCCACAGATTCACATTCAGTCTTCTCTGACCTCTATTGTATCCCAGAAGATAATGGAAATATCTTCCAAAATAATACACATGTTCTTAAATTTTTATATCAAGTGAAAAACACACAATGGTCTCCTTTCACACTTCCTAGTAGATTTTCTTCTGTTCTTAGTGTTTCTGGGCTCAGATTTTTCACACCTTTGGCTGTATATTATGCCTGGTGTGGAGCACATTGCTGTTTCCCAGTGAATGGGAGGTGGTGAGTGTAACATTAATAAACATTTCGAACTACTTGGATGGAACTGTTATTTAAACTTTGTGTTCTTAAGGACCTTCCATTTAACTAGAGTGAAACTCATTCTTAGCTTCCCCCCAATATCTAATCTTTCGCCTTTTATGTTATTTGGCAGTGGCGTTTGCATTACCTATTACTTTGTAATCATCTTCAGATTTCATTTACAGACTTCTTGCAGATCATTAAGGAAAACTTGAATAAGACTGGGATTCCTTAGCCATTCTCCCCTTAACTTAATAGGTATTTAATTTTAAATGACATTGCTTGAATTCAAGCCCATATGAAATATTATTTTAAATAAGCTAAGGTTTTTACACATCTATGGCTCCTCGGTTCATTTATTTGTTCATTTTGTCTCCAGTTTCTTTGCAGAATCCCATGATAAGATTGTCCATTACAATATACCTTCTAAACTCTGCTTAGGGCATAAAGGGGGTATCCCTCTGGGGAGGGAAATGTAATTTGTTTGATTGGATACTCAAGCTTTTCAATTGTTCGCTTTTCCTTAGAGAAATGGAACCTTTCTAGCTTTCAGGTCAATTGGTGCAATGGTTGGATTCAGATGGAATGACACTTTCTCCCCCTTGCAAGTCTCTAGTTCCTCAGAGACATCCTTGGGTAATCTGTTGACAACTCGCTGTCATCTAGCTACTCTAATGGCATAAATGACTCAGAAACTGATTCCTGATGGTGTGAAAGACTAATAGTAAAGTGGAATTTTGAGAAGATCCCAAGTGCATGACAAACAGAGTCCTTAAACAGTAGCTATATTCTTATGTCTTAAAGTTTATCAGGTCTTTGCTATTTTTGCTGGAGAAAGGGATTTATAATCTTTAACCTGAGTCTACATTAGCAGCTGATCAAAAATGATCCAAGGAGCTACGATAAAGCATAGAAGTTGTTATCATGAAGAAATCCATGAAAATAGAAAGCAGATAAATCAAATTGGCAAAGGAAACCAGCCCACAGTACACACAGAAAAATTGTGGCGGAGGATGTGTGGGTGTGGCTGCAAGAGACATGAATGGCAAAGAGCACTTGCAGCAAGTCTGGGTCAGCTTCTTAGTGCTCTTTCTTCCCCATGGTCAGGCATCAGGCAGTGGAGACACACTGACCTCAATTTGAATCCTAGAGTGGGGGATCTGAGGCCATGAAAAGACAGGTGGATGGAACCAGGATGCAGCAGAGTCCCCGGGCCAAGAAAATGAGCTGTACTGCATACCTCTTCTTGCGCCACAATGAATGGAGCCAATTGAGGTTGAATAGAAACACTTCCGCAGACAAATTCAGTGTCCATCTAGTGGGAGTTTCAGAAGCTGTAAAGAGAGAGAATGGAGAGGGAGAGATCATAGAAATTACATAAACATTTACGTTAAAGTTGCCAAAAGAATCTTTGCTCTAGGTGTTAGGATGAGTTGGTATTGTGTATACAGTGCTAAATAAAACATATACAGTCCTAAATAAAACAAGAAATATATTGATAAAAATAGTATCCAAAGAATTAAAACAGGGTAATATGATAGAAAGTTAATAGGTGATAATTTAGGCCCATGTAGGTATTAAAAGGTGCCCCAGGATGATAATTAAGCTGAGATCTGAATGACAATAAAGACTTAGCAATCATACATCTTTTTATTTTTTTAGGCGTATTGCAATTATGCATCATACTGAAGTTTAATGTGTTAAAAACCTACACACACACACAGCTCTTTGTGTATTTCCCTCCACATTCCACTTTGCTCCTCTTTCCTCCTTCCCCACATAAATTAGTAAGACTGGTAATAATACCTTTGCATATTGCTATAGTATAATCCTATATCTCTTAATCCCTATAACCCATGCTAAAATAAATAAATTAAAAATTAAAAAGACGCCTAACTCCTGAGATCTGAACTTCAGTTGACCACCGGTAAATTCTTATTCAAAGGCAAATTTGTGAAGAGTAGAGGTAAGCCACCACCTAATTATATTTACATGGGTGGGAGGTTTACTGATTTACAAACATCCATTGTTACAGGTGTTAGGAGATACAAAGCACCCATGATTATGCTGAACAGTAAGCATTATGTGGGAGACAATGGATATTATGTTGATTTTTATATTGGTTATTACAACCATGGTAATTCTCACCCTTGCCTTTTCATTGTCTCACCCTTTAAAATCCTCCTTCATTCTTTTTTGTTCTTTTGAATAATATACTGAGAGCACTTGTAAGCTCATTATTTTTCTTTTAAATGAGTAAAATCAACTCACCAATGTTTGTCATCCCAAGTGTTTTTATCTGGACCTCACATTTCTGAGGCCTGTCAACCTTTGTGGAAGGATAATCCAGGCTTTGCAAGAAATAACTATTCTAAATATGCAACCCCACCAAACTTTTTTTTTTTTTTGATAACTGCTGCTTACCTTGGGGGAAAATGGCTTGGAAAGAAATATGTAAGAATTGGACTGAATAACTATGAACTACAAGGAAAAAAAACCATTATTTTCAAGAATACCACTCAGATATGGCACTCCAATTGCCAATATGAAGTTCTTCATATGATAATGAAAATATTCATTTAGTTTGTCCAAACTGATAATATTATCTATTTTTTTTTCTGGTTTGCATGGAGGTAAAAATAGAAAACTGCTGACTATGCTGCATTTGACACATAAATAGCTACTTTTGTGTTTAGGGCTCATATATCCTTGCCTTAAAATAATGATTATTTTCTAGATTCTTTTTTTGTTGTTGTTGTCCAAACCAATAAATATATGTGCTTCTCCATAACTGATTGAGAAAAAGCTATTTAGACAATTATTATCTCACCAGCTTTAGGACAGAAAGGGTTCCTATGAAGAGCTTATTCTCAATTCTAGAAAGTCTTTGAAAACAAAGCAATGCATGTCAGATTTCATGATCCATTGCTCAGAGATTAAAGTAATTCATATTTTTCCTTTTACTTAGAATGACTGTGTTTAGTTTATAAAACTTTTGGGAGGGGGTTCAGGGGCATTCTACCTTTGAGCTGCACCCCCAATCCCATTTATTTTTTATTTTGAAACAGAGTCTTGTGAAATTGCTGAGGGTCTCACTAAATTGCTGAGGCTGGTATCAAACCTCCAATCCTCCTGTCTCAGCCTCCCAAGTACTGGGATTAAAAGTGTGTACCACCAAGCCTGGCTCTCAAAACTTAATTCTAATAGATTTTGTCCATTACTGACTTTGGAGCTATAAACATATTTAAGAGGACACAAAACAGCCGGAGGACCAGTACTTACAGAAAACCATGCAATCTAAGAATATAAAGTTAATTAACGGTTTGTTATTCAATGGGATATTCCATCCTTATTTAAGATTTTAACAGACATAACGCATGCATATAGTAAGTGGGCATTTACCTGTGTTTTGTTTATACGGCAGGACTCTCCCCTCCCTCTCCCCCTGCAAATTGCTGCTTAGGATCTTTAACACAGCAATTGAGTACTGCTGTGAATTCTAATTTTTGGACTGGACAGAGAAATGATTTTCTATATAGCTGTACATTGAGGGCTTGACTAATGACCTTTCTGACCAGGGATCAGCAGTGACTTCACATCTCTCGACAGAGCCTTGGTTTACTCCCCGAATATGTAAACAGAAAGCCAGTGTCCGCCATTTTCATTATCCATCTTCAGGCATAATCAGATTTTGTAATTTCCAACTTTATCAGTACAATTTAAAGATACTAAAAAACTGAAAAAGATTTGGGAAAAAGTGAGACAGGTGATTTTTAAATTCAGCACATTAAAATCTTCATTTATTAAAAGGATATTAAAAGAACAATTCTAATTATTCTTTGGATTGGTGAATAGGATGCTTACTCTACTTTCTGCAAAGAGCTGCCTGATTTTAAATAAAAAATAAAAATCTTTAAACTTTAAAAAAAAAGGAGAGGGTATTAATCGGCCCCTGTGGAAGGCTTGGAGTCTGTCTTTACATTTTCTTGCTTCTTGTGTTTTTCTCTTGTCCTTGACTTACTCCCTACCCTCTACCACCCTAATACTTTGCTAACTTTTGTTAGATAATCATTCATTCAGTGAGGATTAAATGAGTGCGCAGTAGGTGGTAATTACTGCTCTAGGGAATGAGGGAGCAGAATGACTAAAACAAAAGGAAGAAAAACCAAATCTGCTCTCAAGGAGTTTATATTCTAGGCAGAGAAAGGAAACTACTAATAAAGAAGCACAATGAATAAAATATGCAATATGCTAGGTGTGGATAAGGAGAATGATCTGATCAGAAGAGGAATTATCAGGATTGGGAGATTACAGGTTTTGATGGGGTACTGAGAAGTTTTGCTAAAAATGTTATGTTTGAGGAAATAACTGAAGGAGATAAGGGAATAAGCCAGAAGATTTCTGTAGGAATAATGTTGAAAAGAGAAAGTAGAAAATACAGAGACCAAAAGGCAAAAAAGTACCTGGAATGTTTGAGGAACGGTAAGTGGGGCAGTGTAACTAGAACAGTGCACAGGGCCATAATAATAGGGTGTGAACTGGAGAGATAACAAAGGCCAGGTTGTGAGGGATTTGTAGATCTTTGTCCTTTACTCAGGGTAAGAACTCATTGGAGACGTTTCAGCAAAAGAATGTATAATATGTGTGTGCATATGTATAATCTATTTTGCTTTGTCAAGAATTCTTGGGCTGTTGAGAAGAATTGAGTGAAGGAGAACAAATCAGGAATGCTATTTATAGTCTACTGCAACAATCTAGTGGAAAAATGGTGGTGAACCAGAGGTGGGGGTGCACGCTTGTAATCCCAGTACTTGGGAGGCTGAGACAGGAGGATCACAGGTTCACAGCCAGCCTCAACAACTTAATGAGGCCTTCCACAACTTAGTGAGACCCTGTTTCAAAACAAAAAATAAAATAGGGCTGGGGGTATAGTACAGAGGTAGAAAGCTCCTGGGTTCAATACCCAGCACCACAAAAATAAATAAATAAATAAATAAATAATAAATGAAGTAAAAATGGTGGCAGCTTGGACCTGGTTAGTAAGTAGCAGGAGAGGTGGTGTGCAGTAAGCAAATTCTGCATATATATTCTGCATATATTTTGGAAGCAAATTCTGCACATATTTGCAGTAAGCAAATTCTGCATATATTTTCTCTGGATTTGCTGAAGGAATGGAGAAGAGATATGAAAGAAAGCGAGGAGTCAAGGAGGAGTCAGAGGATTTTGGTTTGAACTATGGAAGAAGAAAGTTGAAACACACTATAGCACATGATGTACATACACAAACCTATAAGACTCAATCACTATCTGGAGCATGAAAGGGAGGGAAGGGGGAGGGAATAGGGTGGGATTGGAGGGAAGGCTAAATATGCAATGTGTGCATGTATGATGTTCATACCCTGACATATATCAAAATGTATAATTACAAT
>PVJS01039577.1:0-18830 GCA_004027185.1 Glis glis
CCAGCCTCAGCTCTCTCTCTCTCTCTTTCTCTCTCTCTCTCTCTCTCTCTCTCTCTACTAGTGAGTCATTCCACAACTTCGTGAGACCTGGTTTCAAAATAAAGTATAAAAAATAGGGCCAGATGTATAGCACGGAGGTAGAATGCCCCTGGGTTCAATCCCCGGTACCTCAAAAAAAAAAAAAAAGAAAGAAAAACAGAATACATCCTAATAAATAACCTAATGACACACCTCAAGGATCTTGAAAAACAGAAACAGTCAAATCCCAAAGCCAGTAGGAGGCAGGAGATAACTAAAATCAGAGCAGAAACTAATGAAATAGAGAATAAAAAAAAAAACAATACAAAGAATCAACAAAACAAGAAGCTGGTTCTTTGAGAAGATTAACAAGATTGGCAAACCACTAGCTAACCTAACCAAAAGAAGGAGAGAATCAATTCAAATTACCAAAATCAGAAATGAAAAAGGGGACATCACCACAGATAGTGGAGAAATTCAGAGGATAATAAGAAATTACTTTGAAAACTTATATTCCAATAAAATGGAAAACATGGAAGAAACCTAAAGATTTCTAGACACAAACAACTTACCTAAATTGAACCAAGAGGATACAGAAAACTTGAATCAACCAATAGCAGGCACAGAGATAGAAACAGCAATAAAAAGTATGCCATCAAAGAAATGCCCAGGTACAGATGGTTTTCCAGTCGAATTCTACAAAATCTTTACAGAGAAACTAAAACCAATACTTCACAAACTATTCCGTGAAATTTAAAGAGATGGAATTCTTCCAAATTCCTTTTATGAGGCCAACATCACATTAATACCACAGCCAAATAAAGATACCTCAAGAAAAGAGAATTATAGACCAATATCATTAATGAACATAGACGCAAAAATTCTAAATAAAATACTAGCCATGCGCATTCAAACCCATATTGAGAAAATCGTACACCATGACCAAGTTGGTTTCATCCCAGGAAAGCAAGGCTGGTTCAACATATGCAAAACAATACATGTTATACACCATGTGAATCGAACCAAAAACAAGAATCACATGATCATTTCAACAGATGCGGAAAACGCATTTGACAAAATTCAACACCCATTCATGTTAAGAACTCTACACAAAATTGGAATAGAAGGAACATACCTCAACATCATTAAGTCAATATATAAGAAACCCAAAGCCAACAGCAAATTGAATGGGGGAAAATTTCTGGAATTCCCCTTAAAAACAGGAACAAGACAAGGATGCCCACTATCACCACTCCTTTTCAATATAGTCCTCAAAACTCTTGCCACAGCAATAAGACAAGAGAAGGATATCAAAGGAATTCAAATAGGAAAAGAAGACTTAAAATTATCTTTATTTGCAGATGATATTATCCTATATCTAGAAAGGCCAGAGAACTCAACCAAAATCTACTAGAGCTGATTAACCAATTCAGCAAAGTAGCTGGACACAAGATCAACCTAAAAAAATCAGTAGCATTCATATATGCCAACCATGAATCCACTGAGAAAGAAATCCAGAAAACAATTCCATTCACAATAACTTCAAAACCAATCAAATACCTAGGAATAAACTTAACCCAAAAGGTAAAAGACCTCTACAATGAAAACTATAGAACACTGAAGAAATAAATCGAAGATCTTAGAAGATGGAAAGATCTCCCCTGGTCTTGGATAGGCAGAATAAATATCAAAATGGCCATTCTGCCAAAAATGATCTACAGAATCAATGCAATCCCTATCAAAATACCAACATCATTTTTCACAGATCTAGAAAAATCAGTCATTAATTTTATATGGAGAAACAAAAGACCCAGAATAGCCAAAGCAATTCTCAGTGATAAGAACCATGCAGGAGGCATAACAATTCCTGACTTCAAATTGTACTACAGAGCTATACTAATAAAATCAGCATGGTATTGGCACAAAAACAGACATATGGACCAGTGGAACAGAATAGAAGATACAGAAACAAGTTCACAGACTTATAGTCAATTGATTTTCGACAAAGGTGCTAAACACAAATGTTGGAGAAAGGACAGTCTTTTCAACAAATGGTGCTGGGAAAACTGCTTATCTACCTGTAGAAAAATGGAACTAAATCCTTACCTCTCACCCTGCACAGGAGTTAACTTGAGAAGGATCAAAGACCTGGAAGTTCAACCAGAGTCTGTGAAATTATTAGAAGGCATAGGTTCAACACTCTAACATATAGGCACAGGTAGAAACTTCAACAAGACCTCCAAAGCACAGGAAATTAAAACAAGAATTAATAAGTGGGATAGAATTCAACTACAAAACTTCTGCTCATCAAAGGAAACCAACAAGAGCCTAAAGAGAAAGCCTATGGAATGGGAGAAGATCTTTGCAAGATATCCCTCTGACAGAGGTCTAATATCTAGAATACTACAAAGAACTTAAAAGGCTTTACACTAAGAAAAGAAATAATCCGATCACGAAGTGGGCAACTGAAATGAATAGACACTTCACGAAAGAAGAGATACAAATGGCCAATAGATACATGAAAAAATGTTCAACATCATTAGCAATCAGGGAGATGCAAATCAAAACTACTCTAAGATTTCTTCTAACCCCAATTAGAATGGCAATCATTAAGAAGTCAAACAACAACAAATGTTGGTGAGGATGTGGGGAAATTAGGAGTCTTCTACACTGTTGGTGGGATTGCAAACTAGTTCAACCACTATGGAAATCAGTGTGGAGATTCCTCAGAAAACTGGGAATGGATCCAGCATATGATCCGGCTATACCACTACTGGGTATCATACCAAAGAGATCGAAACCAGAAAACTACAGTAATATATGCATACCCATGTTCATAGCAGCACAATTCACAGTGGTCAAATTATGGAACCAACCTAGATGTCCATCAGCAGATGAGCTGATTACAAAATTGTGGGAAATACACACAATGGAATTCTACTTAGCAATAAAGAAGAACAAAATAACATTATTTGCAAGAAAGTGGAAGGATCTGGACAACATTATGTTAAGCAAGATCAGTCAATCACAAAAAAAGAAGGGACATATGTTTTCATTAATATGTGCAACCTAGGGAGTAGTAGGGTCACACAAGGGACTCTGGTTGATAATGTAGAACCCTCATGGGGTCAAGGGAAGGGATACAAGGGAAGGGGAAGGGCAAGAAAGGAGCAAATCAGTGGAATTACTATCATAAACAATATGTACATGTGAGAATAAACCAACATCATTCTTGACACTTCATACGGCTTGGGGGAGGCGGGGGGGACACTAAGAACTCTGTGAATATATGTTAACATCAAATTGATATTCACTGTGATGTAAGACTCCAATGCACCAATAAAAGCACACAAAAAAAATAATTTAGGCCTAGACTTCTCTTTTCAGTCTAAAACACATTCTGTAGGCTAACAAAATATATGTACCCATTAACTGGGAGGGGAGTAGAGTACTAATATTTCCTGGACCTTTTATTTACTGGTCCTTTTAGGAATTTTGGTCTGAAGGAAAACAGATATTCAGGATGAAGGTGAGGGCATTGTGGAATTTTTAGATTTAAAGCTTCAGTCACCCTTTTCTTCCCTGTTTTTCTCCTTTCTACCTAAGACTTTTATTTGTCCTACCTTTCCTCAACCCATTGGATGTTGTACATCTTCAAACCACATTTTTAGTGTTTGAATTTTTTCTTTCATTTTTTTTTAATTTATTGTAAATCACCTTGCATATTCCAAGGCTATAAAAGCACTCAATTGCTTCTGTGTAGCCTTTGGTCTAACAGCTAAATTAACCTCAGTCCTGTGGTTTGAACTTTTTCTGATTATACCTAACTTCCTTCTATACAGGACCCTCATTCAGATATCTCAAGTCTGTTGCAAATCCCAGCTACTGTAGTTGTGCCTAACTCTGATCTGTTCTCTCAGCGTAGAAACGTTGCTGAGCTCTGGTTGGTCTCCTCCACCCTGGTTCGCCATCTTGGAAGAGCCTCCGGCAGGGCAGGACTAAGGTGATCCTGATGTGCATATTGCTTGCTTCCCCTCCAGGGATTACAATTCTGCACCACCTGCTGTCTAATGTTTGAACACAGTTATTTCATGTATTTTTCCTAGTTTCCTGGTTGCTTATGGAGCAAATACTTCTGTTAAAATGTACTCAACCATGGCCATACAAATAATGTTTGATTGCCTATGGCACGGCAGCTGTTTGCCTGATGCTCCTCATCCTCCTGACCTGCATACTTCTAACGTGAAAACTAATCGATTAATTATGAAAGGGTCCATCTAGTCTTCAGATCACAATTTACATAAATTCAGTATCGACTTGCCTTTATATGTTGAATGTATACTGTTAACATTGTATGTTTGTTTTTTTCAGTTGCTTTAGCCCATTATCTCTGTCTGCAAGAATTTCAGGCAGTATAGCACCATTCCCTTATGAAAACAGAAAAGGCAGTAAAACTAGTGGTAGCTTTCTCTCTGCTTTGTCAGGCCTATAACAACATTCCTGAAAACACCTCTGGAGGTTTATGTAAATGTACAAAATTGTCCCTACCTCTTATTTTGTTTTGCAGACCCCTGCACCATGTCAGAAGCCAGAGAAGAAATCAAATCAGCTGACAAATTTTGAATACATGAAGTGTGCCTAAAGTTGAATTTTTAAAAGGATGAATAAAATATTTGACAAACAAAGAAAAGCTAGTGCACACTAGTGCATGACACATGGATGATGCTTATGTGATATTTGTTTTTTGATGTAAGGAAGAAATTAGTGAATATGGTAGAGAGCCAAATGGGCTTTAGATACTCAGAACACACACACACACACACACACACACACACACACACACACACGCAGCAGAAGATTTAGTGGGTAAATAAGAGATGGTCTAACTCCAAGAATGTAGAGCTAATATGAGTAGTAATGATATTATGAGTGCTAGTTTACACCTATGTGGTGTTTAAGGTATTAGTACCATATAGTTACTGGCTTTAAAAATGTTCTACTATTGCATGCTAAGTGCTTTACTAAGTGCTGAATGCATACATACTCCTTTGACCCCTTAGTTCCTTGGGAATTGCTAATGATATCTTCATCATTCACATATTACAAAAAAGTAACTATACAAAGAAATCTGAAGCATTAGGAACTCACTTGATGTACTTGTAGCTGGCAAGTGGTACAACTGAGGACTCTATGGAAGACAGCCACACAGGTCCATGTACCTCTCCACTGTGCTCTGCTGAATTCTGTGTGGGCGGAGCCTGTGTGTGGCCAAAGCCCAGGGAAAGACTTGCAGAAGGATGGTCTAGGTATGTGGGGCTTCTTTTCATCATCTGGCTTATAGCTCTGCTTTTGTGCCTGGCCTTCCTCCTTCAGCGAGTGTCTCATCAGTGGAGATGGACAGCTGTCCCTTACTTTGCCCAGATTTTGCTGTGAAGTTGCATCAGCTCCTTTATACAGGGATTGTACTGAAAAAGGTAAATTCTGAAAGAACCCCAGCAGCCAATCAGCAATTAAACACTTAACACAGCATGTATAAAATTCAGTCAAAAAATACAAAAGTCAATAAAATGCAGAAGAATTATTAGGGCACATCCAGCCTGCACTCTCTCTCTCTCCCATAAACCAACTAACAACCTCCATAAATTTCATATTCGAAGGAAAATTAAACAATGATGGGAAACTTATTATCTAGTTACCCTCCAACAGCTGTCTCGGAAAAACTTCCCTCTGATTTTTCACTTATAAAATTTCAATTAAACACAGCATAATTATAACCGCAGAGGTAAAAATCTCCCTAAACAGATGTCAAATGGTTTTAATGAGATACTTTTGTAATTCATCACTCTGCCACATATACATGGAAAACACTGGCAGTCTTTCAAGTCCCCTCCACTTTACTCTTCTTCCCATTGTGGATTCTGTGCTGTCCTTTTGTTGCACAGTTTGTAATATGGTTGTTTCCTCAGAATTTTCAAATAAATCACATAGAAATTATACGGTGAAAATGAATTTTTTATAACTGCAACGTGTGTCTTTAAAATAATATATTTATGATTACTGAACTACTTTAAATGACATGCAACTATATGTTCTATATAATGTGCAATTAAAATTAAATCTGTAATTTGAGTATGCAATCAGGAATATAAATCATGCATAAGGCAAAATAAAACAAAAAATAAAAGTTAACCAAAGTTTGTTGGAGAAATGAGGCATTTAGGATAAATGTGAGCATTAGGATACTAATGCTTTAATGTTTTAATGAGACGAATTTCTTTCTCATTTATGAAATGCCCTGCTCTTATCATGTATCCATATGAATTCATAGGTTATTTTAGAGAACTTTATTATAATTGGTCAAAAGAAATGTTTGAACTTTTTCTTTAGTATTTGTTTCATTAGTTTTATTTATTTCCTATTTACCAAAGCAATATAAATTTATCACAAAAAGTGGAAATATTTCACCACAAAACATAGCTATGATACCAGACCCAGGTAATCCTTGTAAATATATTTCACATATCTTTCTTATCTGTTTTCTATCCTTATGTGAGTTTTCTTTATCGAGGAAAATTTCACACACACTGGAGTAGGAAGAACGACATAATGAGCGTCCATGGCCCCATGTTCATCTTCCACAATTTTCAACCATGTGCTTTTCTCTATCCATCTTTCCGAAGTCTCACTGGATTATTTCAAAGTAGTTTCATGACATCATACTGCTTCATACATGAATGATCCAGCGTGCATTTTTAGGAGATGAGATGTTTCTTTCATTTTGACTTGATTTAGTATTACATTTGTGTAAAGCATTTACATCTGAACAGAGCATAACCATGAAAAATGTATATTCAAAACTAAACTTCTGTCTTTAATCAGATTACTTCCACAACCCTCCATTGCTTTTCTATCCATGTAGAGAAGTGTTTTCATTAGCTAATGATTTATCCTTCGTTTGGGGGGAGCATTTGCAAATACATATCTGTGTTTCCTTCTTTTTCTTTGTTAATTCAAATACACTGTGGCAATCACTATTATTTTCCTTGATTTTTTGTTTGTTTAAAACTTGTATCCTGGAACCCCTTTTCCGCAGTACATAGAGATTTCCTTCATTCATTTCTACAATTGCTAAGACCCCACTGTGTGAATTTACTTTTTATTCATCTAGTTCCCCATTGATACATATTGGCTCATTTATAGTCTTTTGCTCTTACATGTAGTGTTTCATAGAAGAAACTGTGTATAAGTTATGTTATATATTTGCCAATTTGCCTTTGGGATGCGTACCCTGAAGTGGATTTTCTCGATTACAGTGTGATTCAGATGAAATTTTCCAAGATAGTGCCATATTCTCTTCTGCTCCATTAAGATTTCGTATGAGAGTTTCTGTTTCCCTGTAGCCTCACCACCAGATTATGTTGTCAAGCATTGGATTTTAGCCAATTTGAGAGAAATATTATCTAATCGTAGATTTCCTCAAAATATATTGAAGCTTAAAATACATACAGAAAAATAACAAACCATAATAGTTTTTCACAAGTAAGCATACGTGTGTAACCAGCACTAGTTTAAGAATTAGAACATTGCTAGCACCATGGAAGCTCCACTCTGGAACTTCATCAACCTCTGTGCTAACATAACATAACATAGCTGTTATGTTAATGTCTGAAACCCTAAATTTGACTTGCCTATATTTATACCATTGCATGAACAAAACTATATATCAAATGCACTTCTTTTTACATGTGCTTTTTTTCTAACTTTTTTGGTGAGATATATCTTTGTGATAACATATACGAATATTTCATTCTAATGTATTTATCCTACATTTGATAACACTGTGCTGTGGCTAGTCTTTATGTCTGGTGAAGGTTGATGCTATGAATAATCTCGTGTGATTTTTTTCTGAAAATATGTATACATCTGCATGTTTTTATAAGCACCTGGTGTCCCAGGCAAGGCTGCCACAGGTCAGGCAGGAGGAGGCATGGAGAAAGTTTGGGCCACTTATTGCAAGCCACAGAAGCTTGCCCTTTTTTTCTGTTTTGTTTGCATTAAAGTACTAAGCAAGATTTTAATAGTATTTATTATGTCATGAAATGGTTTGAATGTATAAAGTCATGAAAACTGCAATCCTTGTATCTTGATTCATTTGCTTTACATATTTTAATTAATTTTTTGAGACTATGGTTGATTCACACGTAGTTGTAAAAAAATAATACAGAGAAACCCTATGTAACTTTTATAGTTTTCCCCTAATGGTAACTTTAGATAAAGCTGTAGTACAATATCACAGTGAGGACTGACATCCATTGGACCCATTGATTTTATTCAGACTTCTGCAGGGGCCCATGTATTCAAGCATGTGTAGTTAGTTGTGTAGATCACTGCTGCTTGTGGCCCTCAACGCAGTGAGAATACTGAGCAATTCTACAACAAGGCGTCCCACCAGCTGTCCTTTCGTAACTGCACCCAGTCCCTGAAAAGGAATTTGTGAGATCCAGCTGAGGGGAGCTGAAATAAGATACATTTATGTTGGACCTAAAAGACACATTTATGTGACTTTCAGTCACGTCTCTGTACAGTTAAGTTATGGTTATTTAGTCATCTTACTGTGAAGAAATTTTCTAGAAATACCCCCATAGCTCAATTGCATAGTGAAAAGATGCAAGAATACGGCAAAATGAAAGCCCTTATCTGTTGTTGGTGGGAGTGTAAATTAGTGCAGCCATTGTGGAAAGAGTATGGAGGTTCCTCAAAAATTAAAAATAGCTTATATGGTAGTTAAAAAATACCACGTAATCCAGCAATTCTACTTTTAGGCATATGTCCAAAGGAAGTAAAAATTAAAAATAGCTCATATATTAACTAAAAATACCTTATATATTAATTAAAAATTAAAAATAGCTTATATATTAGTTAAAAATACCATATAATCCAGCAATTCTACTTTTAGGCATATGTCCAAAAGAAGTGAAATCAGTACGTCAAAGTGATGTCCGAATTTCTGTTACCTGCAGCATTATTCACAATAGCCAAGGCTAAGAAAGGGACCCAAATTTTCATCAGTGAATGAATGAATAAATAAAATGTGGTATGCATTGATGGGTGAATACATAAACAAAATGTGGTATGTATATACAATGGAATTTTATTTTGCCATAAAAAGAAGAAAGTCTTGCACATGGAAATGAATTATTTTAAGTAAAATAAGTTAGACACAGAGAGACAAGTACTGCATGATCTAATTCATATGTGTAATATTAAAAAGTGAACTCATAGAAACAGAGAGTAGAAGAAGGGAGGTTATCAGGGGAGGGTTTGAAGAGATGTTGGTCAATGTGCACATATTTGTAGCTGTAAGATAAATAAGAGCTGGAGATTTAATGGTCAGCATGGCGACTGAGGCAATAATGCAAGGTACAGTGGAAATTTGCTAAGAAAGTAGCTCTTTTGTTTCTAACACACACACACACACACACACACACACACACACACACACACACATGGTAACTTGTCATTCACTGGACTGTGGTACCCATTTCACAATGTGTGTATCAAAGCATCACCTTGTACACACTTTTTTTTTAGTGGAATTGGTTTATTTAGTATTTTCTGTATGCTCCCTGAAAAAAAAAATCAAGAAAGGATTAGCAATGAAACTTACAGAACAGGGCACCAGTAGCTTGTGAGAAAATCTCAGTGATAATAGAGGAGAACTCTTCTAAGAAATTCTCTTTTTTCCCATTTTTACTAAATTTGTTTTTAACTGATAATACATACAAGTATACATATAATAAGTGGTATAACTTTTTAAATTTTATTTGTTGGTGCATTGTAATAATACATCTTGATGGGTTTCAGGGCGGTAGAAGTATATATGCAAACATCGGTCAATTAGCCCTCCCCCAATTCCCATCCCCATTCCCTCCCCCTTCTCTCGTGCTCAGCATAGTAGTTGACTTTGATAAGTTTGTGTATGTACATCCTGTCTATTAGGGTGTTTCCTTCTTCCCACCTCCCATCTTCCTCAGTTAGGTCACCTTCTTTACTCATCTAAGGTTTTCTCCATCTTTGTCTTGAGTCCCTCCTATGCCCTATTCTCCCTAGCTTCCGCATATTAGGGAGAGCATCTGACTTTTCACTTTGTATGTATATAATTCTTACTATTTATACCTATATGAAGCTGGAAAACCAGAAAAAGATGAAGGTTCAGAGATTTGATTACAGCATGATTGTTCTGTGGCCCCAGAATTAGAACCATATGGGTAGTGAGAAGCTGACAGAAAGTCGTTGAAGCTGTTAACATGGGTAAAGTGACATTTTATGGACTCAATATATTCCAAGGCTTGACAGAGAAATCCAAACACAAACAGGGTGCAAATTTATGCAGGAAGCTGATAAAACTCTACTGCTCCACTTAAACTATTACATGCAAACATTTTGGAACATTTCTTCAAAAAGTGAGAAATTGGAAATATAATCTGATTTAAACATACATGTAGATGCCTTCTTTAGACATGATTAACTTTATTCAATTACTGAGAGAAAATTCATACTAAGATTTAGAACTATAAATTTAAGTGGGAATGATGAATAATGAGGAAAATGGAAATTAGTCTCCTTTGGAGAAGTGAATAAGAACAAAGTGTTTTTTTATTATATTGGAAAAATTAACTTTTTCAAAGGAAAAATCATATTTCAAGTAGAAGGAGCAGACAGATTCCTGGAGTGTTTGTAATTTAATCAAAGAAAAAGAGTGAATCATATTCACAGAAAGAGTTAAACTTCCCACTAGTATTATTTAAAAATGATATTAATGTAGATTAAAGAAATAAACCACTGCAAATGCTTTCCCAACGGACTGGTTAATGAGAAATTCAGTATTTAAGATTAGTCACCGATCAATAGATCTTGAAATGCCATAAATCATACAACTTCTTCGTGAAAGAAACTTAATAGAAGTTTCCCCAAATTTGGCAGAGCAACGCAAAATCTGCAGACCATTAATAAATACCTGTAGTTCTATAAGAAAACAAATATAAGGCATCAATATTACAAACACTCCTATCGACCGTGCTATAGCAAAGCCTGCATTATCTAGACAAATTTCAGAGTGACACCACGGTTCTATAAGGAGCAAAGAATTCAGCAAAAATGTATGTAAAAATTAAAAGAACATTGAGGACTGGATCAATTAATTAGTGAAAGAAAATGTTTCTTTTTCTAGATTTGGGGTATTGGTGGTATTTTCTAGCTTTCTGTGATTTCTTTTCTCAGTCTTTAACTGTACCCACATTAATAGGCATAAAATTGTATTCCAGAATATCTCCTGCTGCAGCTGGGCAGTGGTGGATCGTAGCTGTTTCTCGGAGGCCTCTCTCCAGTTCCGAGTCCCCTTCTACTTCTGGAAGCATCCCACCTGCCTCAGTGCCCCCTCATGCTACCTCGCTCAGAGCCAGCAGGCCCAGTTTGCAGCCCTGCTCACCATTGTATTCTCTTAGATTTCTGGGCCATGGAAGTGCTAGTTGTGTTTTGGGTTATGAATCTAACATTTTAATTTTCTCTTCCTGAGTTTTGTGTATAATGGCTGTGGGTTTAGAACAAAGGTGGCGGTGGGAATAGACAGATCCATTTTGCCTATTAATATAGAGCCATTATTTGTTTTAATTTTACTTATTGCTGTTATATGTTGAGTGTAGGAATCACATGAGATGTGATGTTCCAATGTAACCCTGATTGGACGTTTCTTTGATTAAGATTTCGTTTAAGAGAGAGATCCCAATCCTGGAAACAAACCAAGCCCTGTGGACTGCCCGGTCCCACATCCACTCAGCTTTGACTACATGACAGTGTGGGGCGCAGCATTCCACCCCAGGGTGACTGCAAAGAGGTGTCTCTGGTTCTCCGTCAGAGGCCCTCCAGCTCCACCCATACTTCTTCCCCCTGAAGCTCTCAACCAAAGATCATCTCCAAAGATGGGGAAAAGGGACTTTTATATGTCTCTAAAATGGAGGCATACTGGACAAATTCAAGAAACGAATTATTTAACAAGTTCCAGTAAAAAAAGAAAAGAACAAACTTGAGATGTGTCAGTTTTTTAACAGATGGTTCCAGGCAGGGTATATCCAGGTTTTGTGGTTCCTGAAGCTTATATAATTTGGAGCTGTTTTAAGTAAATGAATACAAAATTATGAATATGATTTGGAAGAGGAAATAGATGATTTTCGAATGTGATTCTGTTAGAGATATGCGCTCATTTTATTTCATAGAATGTCTCAATCAAGTATGTGGAGACTTCATGACTCACTAATTTCTCTCTCTGCCCTTCCTTCCTATCCTTTTCTTTCTCAGTATGCTTAGTTAATTAATTGACTGGTGGTCATATTCATCAGATACTTTCTGAAATGCACTCCATGCTAGGCACTGTGTTGTGTATATTTATAGAACAAGCACTTATTAAGTAATCACTATGTGTCAAAGTTGGCTGTGTTTTATAGATGACATTTCATGAATCGGTCACCACACCCCTGAAGTGGTCTCCAGGGGAGAAACTGAGGCAGGGTGTTGAACTACCAGGCCAAGATTACCTGGACAGTGATTGACAGAGCTGGGCTTCGAGCTGGAGCTCGGAGCTGGCACCCAGGCTGAGAAGACACAACTCCTGCTCCCAAGGCCTTTGGTTGGCTGAGGTCACAGTTGCAGGGGCTGGCTAAGGAGCCGATGTTGTGGCACAGCAAAACACAGGGACCTGTGGGAGGAACAGGGGTCCCCTGTGTTCCTTGAGTAATGAGAGAATCGGAAGTGAGGGTGAAGGCTGACAATCACACCCGGAATCTCATTTATTTTCCACTCAGCTTGTGTGTTCAGAGCGGTGGGGAGGACCCTCCCTGGGCCACGCCCAGCTCTGCAGCCCTGAGATGGGGAGTTTCTTTCCTCCCTTGGGTGGGGTCGCCTGGCCGCCAGCTGTGCCAGGTGAGGTCCCAGGGGGCCCAGGTGAGCACTTGTTAGTGAAGGCACCAGGAACACGTTGCATTTGCATGTTGACCCAGAACTCTGATCAGAACATGGACCACCAGGACTCACTGGCAACAAATGAGGTGCAAATAAAACCTTGAGCGTGTAAAACAGAGTAGGTTCCATGTGAATACTTTCCCATCGAGTCCGCGTGTCCAATGTTAGTGCATTAAAGGACTAAGGATCCCAGAACACAGCCCCAAACGCCCCCTCTGCCTGGCTCCCGACCCGCAGTGCAGCGCAAGGCTCATGTTCATTCAGCTGCTCCCAAGCTCAATTCTCCATTCCTGTGGCTCTCTGTCCAGTCCCCAAGGAGGTGGCTTTTCTGAGCTAACATCAACTGGAGGCCATTTGTGAGCTCCACCTGCTCCCCCTAAAATTCAGGGGCCAGCAGGCAGCCGGGGAATGCTCAGGCGGTAGTTACAGAAACCAGGTAAGGGTGAGGGCTGTGATCCTGCTTCATGGTTGTGCAGTGTGTTCCAGCCTGGCTCTTCATCTGTGAAAGGGGTGGGGGGCCATGCTCCTCAGGGGTGTTGACAGAGGTGGGAGCATGCACATGAGACTCGCACGGCGCCAGACGCCTGGGAGAATCCGTACTGCAAGGGCTGTCTCACCGCTGCTAGGATCACAACTGCCGCCCTTACCTTATCAACAGTGCCAGCTGCACCTACGAGAACATGTGCTGGCTACTCCACTTAATGTCCAGGTTCACCCACGTTGTCACAAATGATAGAATTTCCTCCTTTTTATGGCTGCATAGCATTCCATTGTGTATATGCACATTTCCTTCATTCATCCATTGATGGATACCTGGATTGATTCCATTTTTTTTGTCTCTACTGTGAATAATTCTGTAATAAACATTGGAGTACAGATATCTCTTCCCTATTGATTTTGGTTCTTCTGCTATGTATTCAAGAGAGGGCTTGTTAGATAATATGTTAAACCTGCTTGTTAGATCATATGTTAAACCTGATTTTCTTTTTCTTTTTTTTTTTGAGGAAAAAAATGTTGATCTCATAAAAGTAGAGTAGAATGGAGGTTACCAGAGGTTGGGGAGCTGAGAGGAAAAGGGGGGTTGGAGAGATATTGGTCAAAGGGTATATAATTGGAGTTAGATAGGAGGAATAAAGTTTAAGAGATCTCTTGTGCAGCATGGTGAGGTCTATTGTACAGTGTAGTTAGTGAGGACATATTGTATTCTCGAAAAATGTAAAAAAAGTAGATAAGTAGTCTCACCACAAAATAATTATTGTCTGAGGCAGTATATTTGTAAATAGCTATATTTAACCATTCCACAATGTGTGTGTATACGTAAATCTATCTATACCTATTTCAAAACATCAGGCTATATACAACAAACACAAACAACTATGTCTATGAAAAATCAAATTAAAAAAGGTGTGGTAACATGCAGTGCTCAGATGAGATTTTTTTTTCATAAAAATGCTAACATCAAGTTCCTTAAGACCTGAATTTGGAATAGTGTCATCCAATTTTATGACACAATTATGTGAATATGGGGAATATGTACAAGTAAGTTACAGCTATTATATTTCTAAGGAAAAATTATGTGTCACATTGCTTCAACATGATGACTACATTTGGAAGTCTAAGAAGATTATGGGGGGGGGCCCTCCAGGAAGGCTTTGAAGGAGATTGACAATTAGGATTTGGGAGTTTGCCTTAAGTTGATTCCGGAATAAAACCACCAGGTCTTTGCCTTTAAAATTTGCTGTTAGATCCTAATAGTGAAGACATAAAGTTAAAACTTTACCCGTAGTTCCCATGGAGAAAATTGACACAATTTAAAAACAATTAGAGTTGATTGATTTTGAAGACTATGTAGTGCCACGTGTAGGTTGAATATTTAAATATCCAAAAGATTTATTTTTATTTTTTCACTGATATGTACAAATAATACATATTTGTGGGGCACCATGTCATGTTTTAATACATATATACGTTAGGTAATATTCAAATTAGGGTACACACATCCATCTCCTCAAACATTTATTGTTTCTTTGTGGCAAAAACATTCAAAATATTTTATTCTTGCTTTAAAAAATATTCAATATGTTATCATTATCTATAGCCACCCTACTGTGCAATGTAACCCCAGAATTTCTTTCTCCTTCCTAACTGGAAGTTAACGCCTGCTTAGGTTTTGTTACAATGTGACACAGAGCTCTCCAGAAATTAAAGGAAACTTCCTTGAAATGATTCGCAGAAGACTCAATAATAAAATGAGAGTTTGTCCTAGTATCATTTCATTTCAAGGTTCAGTTACAGCCTCTTATCTGGGAGATGGACTGTCATTTTGTTAAAAAAGAACATTTTTATTTCTAGTACTTGAGTGATGAGAGAAACCTGTGCCAACATCCATAGGCAGAGAGACTGATATGCATATTAAGAGAAATATTGAAAAAGTGTTATCTCAAAATGAGAAAGGTTGGAACTGTTTGCTGTAAATATGGACTTGATTTGACCCCTCTGAGCTTTGCTGAACGTCATCTCATTCCTGCTCCTCAGTATCAAGCAGGGGAATTGTACAAGGAGCCATAACCTAGACCATGGGTGCTGCCTCCTCCAGGTGAGGAATTTGGAGAGGGATTCAGGTGAGCCTAGAGCAGGGATGGCAACTGTAAACAGGCCACAAAGCTCCAGGAGAGGATGAGGCGCTAATATTCTCTATCTGGAAACTGAATAATACACACATACATATATACATTCAATTTACTTCAGACATAAATAAATGTCTTAGATAGGAAATTCTATCAGGTTAATGATACTATAGATTTATGGCCTGTTTTTTATCCTTTATACTTCCTAGTACTGTGATTAACATATAAAATATATAATTATCCTCTCGCAGTATATGAAAATTGCTAATGCTTGCTGTGCCACAGAATTCATAGACATTCTAATAAACAGGTATTGTAGACCATGATTTACATGTATTTATATATGGAAAGTGCAGAGATGCATCAGATATGTCCAAGTTCACATACTCATTAAAATAAAATACTATGCACCCAGGAAGTTGGGGGCAAGGTGATGGATAAGTACCAGGGTAATGTCCATCCCAGCCCTGCTTCTGTGGGTCCTCTAACTAGCTGGTTAGTGGAAATAGGACTCGTGCACAGGATGTCAGGATGGAACTCAGCGCTGGCTTAGGCCCAAGAAAGAAGAGTGGTAAGCACACTTGCATCTTCAATTGTGGCCTGTAGGATACTTTGCAATAGCAATGGTCAAAAAAGTGTTTTGCAGCCCCAAACCTCACATCTTCTGGAGAGAATGGAATGCTTCAGGTGCGATGTTCACATAAAAGGGCTTCTTTGAAGAAACTTGCCACTGTGCTGTGAGTTCCATGTCCCCTGTACTCAAAATTCTGAGACGGTTCTGTTAGGGTTTGGATTTAAAATGTCCCACTAGACCCCTTGAAGGGGTCCCTGGGGATGTGGTATTGGGGATTGTATAAGGTCCTTTCTCCCCTTGCTCTCTCTCTTACTTCCGGCTTCTGTGATGTGAGCGCAGAGTTCTTGCACAGTCTCTGCCTCCTGCCACCATGCCTGAGCTCTGCAGATATAATCTGGCTAACATGGCAAAGAAGCCGTTGTTGAGGCTGGGCTGGCAGGCTAGCACTTCGTGGGTACCGACTCTCACCATCACTTGGTTTTCTTTATCTTTCTTCTAATACCTTCTATTTCTTCAGTTTCTGAACTCTGGACTTCTTTCAACAAGGAACATGTGCTCTCTCCTCATGTCAGAAAGGCAGAAGAGGAGCGATTCCAAGACAGGTAGTTCATAAATGCCAACCCTACACATGGGATTTTTGTAGGCTCT
The DNA here is from genome assembly GCA_004027185.1 of Glis glis. NCBI lineage: Eukaryota > Metazoa > Chordata > Mammalia > Rodentia > Gliridae > Glis > Glis glis. Next base: position 16,882 of record PVJS01039577.1, read on the forward strand.
GCCAACATGGTTTATCTGACTTTCTAGACCGTTCTAAACCTAGGTTTTCTGTCAAAGCTTCACCTGGGATAGAATGATCTCTCTCGATCTCTCTCTCTCTCTCTGTCTCTGTCTCTCTCTCTTTCTCTCTCTCTCTTTCTCTTCCATCCCAAAAGGAGCAAATGTGGAGCAGGATTAACAATTTCGTGTTTAGGGTTGATGTCTATCTATTTATCTTTCAGAGAATCCACTAATCACCTATCCGTTTATTATCTAATTATCTCTTAAACTTTATATACAATGACTTACATATGGAAACGTTGGAAGAATGTGGTATTAGCAAATTTAGTCCCCTACAATCATTCTGAAAGCCTATTATTTGGGAAACGCTATCATTTGGTACATGTCCTATAATCTTATGTTGTAAATTGAGTCAAATTCATGATGGAAAATACAATTAGGACTGCTTCTTATCTTAATCTTTAGTGTTCTTTCCAGGTAGTCATTTTAGAAACAGTTCAATTGATCCATTTTGCAGTTTTAAGACATAAAATCAATGGGACAGTAAAAGCAAGCGTGTGTCAAGATGGGCAGCTCACCTAATTGGTACTTGAGTGGACAGTTGAAGCAACGTCATTGAAGGGAAAGTGGCTTCATGAAGGGTGGGCAGTCATGTCTAACATATTTAAGGGACAAGAAGGAGGCTTCTGTGATGGTAAAGCAAGGGAGTAGGAAGCAGAAGGTAGGACAGAAGGCTGGCAGGGGAGGATTGCACAGGTCTTTGTAAACCGTTGTAAGCATGAAAAGATGCACAGCAAGATGCAGAGAAACTACTTGGTCTAGCTACTGGCCTAGAGGATTCACATTCACTGTGCTGGGAAGCAGTGGGAGGACGGGAGTGGAATCGGGGGTCCTAGACTCGTATAGTCACCCAGACAAGGAATTGTGGTGTCTGCACCAGGGCAGAAGCCTGGAAGAGGAGAGAGGTAGTGGCGATCTGGATATATTTGGAAAATATAGCTCAGGTGATTTCCTGAGCAGATAGAGTCGGGAGCGCAGGAGAAATGGCGGAGTCAATGGTGGCACCACAATTTTTGCCACGATCCATGGAAGGATGAGGTTGCCGTTATCTGAAATAGGAGGGGCTACAGGTATGTTTGGGTGTGTTCTTTGGGGCTTTATTGATTTTTTTTTGTGTGTGTGTTGGCTTGCTTTGATATTCTTATTTTCTTTTTTTATATCTTCTATAGGCATTTTCTTTGATTTTGCATGGGGGTTACATAAAAATCTGCTGGTTACAACTAGCTTAAAGTGACAAAAACTTAACTTCACTCTTTTAGTCTCCCCATCCACTTTAGATTACTGATATTCCAAATTACATCTTTCTTTTACTATATTGTGTCCTTTATCATAATTTAATAATTGTACCAATCTTTTATGCTTTTATCTTTTAAATTCTATACCAGAACTAGAGTGATTTATGTGCCACCATTAGAATATTACATATATCTGTAGTTGTCTGTATACTTACCCTTCTGGAGAGCTTTATACTTTCATATGTTTTTGTGTTGCTGTCTAGCACCCTTTCATTTCAACTTGAAGGACTTCCTTTGGCATTTCTTGTAAAGCAGGTCTAATGGTGATGAACTCTCTCACCTTTAAAAAAATCTGAGAAAGTAATTTATCCTTTGTTTTTGAAGAAAATGTTGCTAAATATATTTTTGCTCGCCAGGTATTTTCTTTCAGCTCTTGAATCTATGCCCCTATGTCTTTCTGACCTGTAATATTTTGGGATCCCCTTGTATGTAATGTATCATCTTTCTCTTGCTTTCAGAATTCTTTATGTTCTCTTTCTCCTCCTCCTCATCGTCGTCCTCGTCCTCGTCCTCCTCCTCCTCCTCCTCCTTCTTCTTCTCCTTCTCCTCCTCCTCCACCTCCTTCTCCTCCTCCTCCTCCTCCTCCTCCTCCTC
>PVJS01039578.1:0-18831 GCA_004027185.1 Glis glis
CCTATTTTTTATACTTTATTTTGAAACCAGGTCTCACGAAGTTGCGGAGGGCCTCACTAAGTAGCTGAGGCTGGCTGCGAACCCGGATCCTCCGGTCTCCGCCTCCCAAGAACTGAGATTACAAGTGTGTGCCACCATGCCTGGCTTCATCCTTTCTTTCAGTTTTTCTTTTGTCATATAAAGAGGTCAAGTCAGCATTCTTATTCCTATACATACTCCCCTACCTGTTTTCTACCAACCCTCACACACAAATGAGGTTATTAGTTTGTGATTCATCCTCTATTTCTTTTTGCAAAAATAAGCATTACAAATGTTATATAGAAGTTTACCTTTTTTCATGGTACTGGGGATTAAACCCAAGAGATTCTTCCTTTGATGTACACCGCAACCCTATTAATATTTTCTTTAAATTTTGAAACAAGGTCTCACTAAGTTGCTGAGGGTCTCACTGAGTTGCTGAGGCTAGCCTTGAACCTGTGATCTTCCTGTCTCAGTCTCCCAAGTACTGGGATTACAGGTGTGTGCCACTCTGCCTGGCTCTGAGTTCTCTGTTCTGTTCTACTGATTTATCTCTGTTCTTCTGGCAATACCACAGTGTCATAGTTACTTTGCTTAGTGAACCTCAATATGGGGTAAAGGATTCTTCCCACTTAATTCTTTATTAAGACTATTTTAGCTTCTCTAGAGCCTGTGCCTCTCTATGTCTATTCTAGAATAAGCTTATTTGTGTCTATGCAAAAGCTTATTGGGATTGTGATAGGTATTGTTGAAACCTACAGGTACATTTGGGGAGAGTTGATAGCTGTTATGTTTGGATCTGTAGTGACCCCCAAAGGCTCGTGTGTTGACAGCTTGGTCCCCAAGGCAGCAAAGTCCAGAGGTGGGACTTTGGAGGAGTGAATGGATCATGAGGGCTCTAGGGCTCTACTCTCCTCCATGAATTGACCCATTGATGGATTCATAGCTAAATAGACTACTGGGAGGTGGTAGAAACTACAGGAGGTGGCACCAAGTTGAAGAGAGTGAGTGGGTCCTTGGGGGCACGACCTTGGGGACTATATGTTGACCATAGCTCTTTTCTCTCTCTCTCTGCTTTTTGGCTGCCATGAGGTGAGACACTTTGCTTTGCCATGTCCTTCCTTCCATGATATTCGGTCTCGCCACAAACCACAGTCCCAGAAACAGTGACGTCAAATGACTGGACTAAAATCTCTAAAGCTGTGATCCAAAATAAATCTTTCCTTCTTTTAAATCGTTTTTATCAGATATTTTGTCACGGCACTGAAAAGCTGATTGACACACTATTTTTACTATTTGAGTCTTCCGATCCATGAGCATAACATGTCTCTTCATTTACTGAGGTTTTTGATTTCTCTTGGTCAAAATTTTCTAATGTTCAGCATAAATATCATGCACAAGTTTTATTAAAGGTACATTAGAATTTTATTTTATTTAGCGTGATTGTAAATAATATTGTATTTTAAATATTGGTTCCCTAATGTTCATTGGTTTATATAGAAATGTGATTGGTTCAGGGTAGTTAATCTTATATACTGTGAACATTCTGAGCATGAGCTTATTAGTTTTAAAAGGTTTTGTTTTTGGTAAATTTCTTGGAATTTTCTACATAGGAAATCATGTCATCTGCAAATAGTGATAATTTTCTTTCTTTCAACTTGTGTGCCTTTTATTTCTTTTTCTTGCCTTATTGCAATAGCTAGGACATTCAGTTTTATGATACATGGCAGAGAATTCCCAACCTTAGGGGAAAAGCATTCAGTCTTTTCTACCTATAGATCTTTTATCTTTTTTTTTTTTTTTTGCAGTACCAGGGATTGAACCCAGGGGCATTCTACCTCTGGGATACACCCCAGGCCCTATTTTTTATTCTTTATTTTTGAAATAGGGCCTCACTAAGTTGCGGAGGGCCTCACTAAGTAGCTGAGACTGGCTGCCAACCCAGATCCTCCAGTCTCAGCCTCCCGAGTACTGGGATTACAAGTGTGCACCATCACGCCTGGCTTTATAGGTCTTTTTTAATGTAGATGATTTCATGAAATTCAGATAATTTAGATTTGAACCTATTGTATAACATTTTCCAAGGTGTGCTCTGTGGTGGATACTAATAAATGATGCACAAAAAAAAACATAATTTCATGGTCAAATTAAGTTTCATAGTTTCTTTTCCATTGGGTTTATCAGAGTCTGAATATGCTTTGTTGAGTAATTTCTGTATCTCCAAATTGTGTAGAGTTTCCCAATCTTGTTTATCCACAAAATTACACATTTTTTTCCAGAATGTCTATGGCAATAGAAGGATGGACTTCAGGAAACATTGCCATGGGAAACAAGTTGTTTTGCCAATTAATATTCCTGACCCAGGGGGTACTATGGAAGAAAGGATATGTACTGTGGTGGTGCTTCCCATGTAACTTTAGTAGTTCTCCAACTGCTGTGAGGTTTATTACATGGAGCGGGGAGAAAAACTGACTCCCTTGGGTAGACAATAGTGTGTTGTTAAAACTGTGGACTCTTCAGCTGAGTATTTGGGTTCAAATCCTGACTTTGCTACCTAGAAGATGGAAAACACTGGGTAAGTTACATGCAAAGAGTAACAATTCCCACTCTTTAAGATTTCAAAAGGAACCAGGTGTGGTGGCGCATGCCTTGTAATCCCAGTACTTGGGAGACTGAGACAGGAGGATTGCAGGTCCAAAGACAGCCTCAGCAACTTAGTGAGGCCTTCTGCAACTTAGTGAGACCCTGTTTCAAATTAAAAAATGAAATAGGGTTGAGGTGTAGCTCAGAGGTAGAATGACCCTGGGTTCAATCCCCAATACCACGCAAAACATATTTTAAAAGGGGTTAAATGAATGACATATGCAAAGCATTAGAGAAGTATTGGGCCATAGCAATTATCCAGGAGTCATTTCCTGGGGTGTTGACAATCAGAGGTTGAAGCAAGATGATTAGTAGGCTTTGGGAAAGTGAACATGAGGGCCATTGTCAAATGAGCTAGGAGAAGGTGAGTCTTTGGTCCCACCGTGGATGTTTGGTGGGCCAGGATGGTCAGAGTCGAGGTGGGCAGGAAGAGGTTGCTCCTGCATATATTATTACAGGCACTCTTCAGTGTTTGGTGACTGAATATGGGTTTAGACAGGACAATTCAGAGATGGCAGTGGCTGAACCTCTGTCTTGGTCAATATTCTCACTGATATAATCCAAAGCAACTGACCACACAACATAGAGGAAGGAAGATTTACTTGCTCACAGTATTTTTTGGAGATTCTAGGTTCAGTCCACAGGAAGCCGGTGTCTGCACATATCAAGAGCATGGCACTGGGAAGCAGAGAGAGGGAGAGAGCAAAGCTCTGCTCTGATATCATGGAGTCCAGAAACACACACATACACACACACACACACACACACACACACACAGAGAGAGAGAGAGAGAGAGAGAGAGAGACTTAGTTACCACCCAGTAAATCCATTACAATGGATTCATCTACTGATGAGATTACAACCCTCATGACTTAACTATATCAACCCTGAACTCTTCAGGGGACATTCTATATCTGTCCATAACAACCCCACACTAGAGAGGAGGGTTTGGAAGCTTCTATGAATGAAGTGTGCCCTGGATACCAGTGAGCAAGCTGGGGGACTTCAGCATTGTAGTTAAAAATGATACCGATTTAATTTGGGGCTTTAATAAGAGCAAAGAAAATAAAGAATTTTAGTCTGTTTATGCAGAAGCCTGAAACTTAATGGATGCTGCGGAAGGACTGATCCGATGGTATAGCTGTGCCACCAGGAATATTCTGCCTCTGGTGCGACTTTGAACTCGAGGACATCTCAGCTTTTTATTGAGGGCACTGAAGTGTTAGAACAGCTCCTCTGAGAGGAAATTAAGACAGAGAAAGGCATGCTGATGTTCAGAAGGAAGAAGAGAAACAATACTAGAAGGAGGGATTGAAAAGGTCCCTAGAGAAATCAACGTGCATAAATTAAAGAATGAGAGAAGGATAATGTGGTTGCAATAGCAGAGAAGACTGAAGAAAATGGGAAACCTGGTAAAAATGACTTAACACAAGCCAGATGTATAAAATTTAGCATACCCTGCATGCATAACTGTGGACTTTACCTTGTGTTAGAATTTAGCTCAAGTTTGTTTTCATCTCCTCTCTCATTTTCTTGTATTCTGCCTTTGGATCCTACCTTTGGGAATCCACAGGATCTGGGAATACAATTATCAGAAAGAAATAGGTTTCAAGAGATTTGCACAAGAAATATTTTAATGAACTGGTATCTTTGGTTAATAGCATATTAGCTGTTATTTACATTAGTTAAAAATTTCTTTCTCCACATATCTGATTTTTATGGGTCTCTCCCTCCAGGTTGTCTTTTCCAGCAGTTCTCAGGATAACAATCTACAGTGCTGAGCACCAGGGATGAGTGAATTTTCTCAGATGATTCTGTTTATTTCTGGGCCAAGCCCTAGGGCTTCGAATAAGCCAAAGTTGATGCTTTCAGGGAAAAGGAACTAATTTGTATGGATGGTGTGGCAGGCAGAGTAATGACCCCCTTCCCAAAGATACCACATCCCAATCCCTGGACACCGCAGCTGAGAGTTTTCATGGCAAAAGCGACTTGGCGCATGTGGTTAAGATCATCCTGGATTGCTTGAATGGGTCCAATGTCATCGTAAGACTCTTTCAAAGTGGAAGAGGAGGCAGGGACAAAAGTCAGAAGAAGCTGTGAGTAGAGAAGGATGGTCAACGATAGGCCTCTGCTGATCTTGAAGATGGAGCAAGGACTGCACCCCCCCCCCCCAGTGACATAGGCTGTCTCTAGAAGCTGGGAGAGGCCAGGAGACAGACTCTCACCAGGAACCTGTGGAAGGGAGCATAGCTCTGCTGGAATTTGGATTTTAGCTCAATAAGACCCATTGTATTAGTCAGGGTTCACTCGAGTAACAGAACTCACAAGACACGTAAAACCGATAAGACAGGACACATAAAACAGGTGCAAAGGGATTTATCAGATGAGCTTGTGGCCTGAAGCAGTGTGGTCCCAAGTGGCCGCCTGCACACAGGGAGCCGGAGGAACCAGCAGCCGGCCGAGTGGTCCAAAAGCTGGAATCTCAGAATCAGAGCGACAGATAATGTAGTCCCAGTCCAAGAAGGAAAGGCCAAGAAACTCTCTGGAGAAATGATGGTGAACACTCAGTTTGAAGAGCTGAGGGCCAGTATCTCAGATGAGAGTGGATGTGCCTTTCTCAGGAAGAACCATGCATGCTTCACACCACAGTCTTCTTTTTATCCAGGTCCTGTGCCTGTCAGAGCAGTGCTGCCTACATTCAGGGCAGGACTTCTGCTTCAATCTGCCATTACATAAGCCAGTCATCTCACCATCTCACCAACACACCAACATCACATCATCTTAGGTCCAGACAAATAGACAATCCAGGCTGATCATCACACCCATGAGGAACGTCTCACTTGACTTTTTTTGTGTGCTGGAGATTGAACTTAGGGACATTCTACCTCTGAGCTACACCCCCAGACTCCCCCCTCTTTTTGAAACAGGGTCTTGATAAATTGCTGAGGCTGACTTTGAACCTGTGATCCTCCTGTCTCAGCCTCCCAAGTACTGGGATTATAGGTATGGGTCACTAAACCCGGCCCAGACTTGTTTTAAATGACTAAAATTGTGATGATTTGTTACAATAGCATGTAACAAATAGAGAATAAACACAGCAGCTAAAAATACCTAAATTATGCCCTGACCCAGAAGAACAGAGAGAGAGAGAGAGAGAGAGAGAGAGAGAGAGAGAGAGAACAGAGCAGCAGAACTGCCCAGATAGCTAACCCAAAGAATTGTGATAAATAATAAACTAGCATTTCAGACACTAATCTTTGGGTGTAGTTTGTGATGTAGCAAAAAGAATTGGTAAACAGATAAACCCCCAGTTCTGGCCAGTGAGGCATGAGGTGATCTGCCTTGAAAGGTTTCCCTCACTGGTAAAGGAGACACAAAAGGAGACCTTTTCCAGAGGATGCTGTGGCCTCTGTCCTGGAGAGGAGTGGAGAGAGGGGCTGTGCCTGGAGCCCTCGCGCAGTGTCTACACTAACCCATGCTTCCCTTTACCAGGTGGATTGACGTTTCTCTCACTAGCAGCAGTGAACAAAGTTTAGTAGATCTGAGGTGTCAGTCAGGAAAATGGAAATAAATCTAGACCTTTATGCAGGATGGGATGTAAGGATGGGACAGAGGATCAGGCAGTTGCAAACCTGAAGTAAGTCCTGACGGCACCAACTCGAACGTGTCCCCTGAGTTCAGGTTGACACGGGGGTTTTGAAAGGCTGGACGTTCTGGCTCTGCAGCAACCCACTAGTCCCTCTCCAGCTACCTCTGGCACACATGCGAGGCATTACCAGGAAGATCCCAGGCAGCAGGCTGCTGCAAGCCTCCTACATGCAAAGCCCTCCTATCTGCCCACTACAGCCGAAGAATAGCAAGAAGCATGAATTTACCCATCTTAAGTTGTGAGATATCAGCTTGATGGAATTTATACCCTGGTTCTCTTCTGATTTCCAGATCTCATGCCAGGGCCTTTCACGGGCAGAATTTAACTTGGAATCTTGCTGGCGGGGATCCCGGTACTGACAGCATCCAGGGCTCCAGCTCCTGAAATACAGAAGAGCAGAGAAGGAGAGAATGGTGCTGCGTGGCTGGGAGACAAGCTGGCACAACTGGCCAATCACCGCCTCCTCGCTTCCTGGGATGGAGGGAGTTGAGGGTCCAGCAGGAAAAAGCTTTCAACTCTCCCTTTGAGCCCACCTTTGTATTTATCCAGGTCCTGTTAGACATTTTGGCACCTCCTCCTCCTTTTCATTCTAAGAACAAATCCACAAAGTAAAGTTAAGAACATGGCTAGGCAACAATTGTTTACTGAACACCTGTTACATGCTGGACACACCCTTGGCCTCTGGGATACAGCTATGGTGACTCAGTTTCCAGGTTTTCCTGGGACTGTCCTGCTGTTAGCAATGTGTCCTGGGAAAGTACTTGATCCCAGGCAAACCTACACAGTTTGTCACATTTGATATAGCATTGAAGATGGCAGTCTGTGCTCAAGGAATTTGTCTACAAGTGGGAGAATCCAGGAAAGACACAAATCAACAAAAATAAGACCAAAGGCACAATTTCACATAGAATGTGGTCTCAGATGGGAAAGAATGCAAAGTCTTATTTGTATATTAGATCATCTCTTTATTTTGTAAAAGGATCTGGCCTCTCTCATGTCTAGGGATGACAGAGGTGGTCCTCCTACTTGTTTTCAGGAGAACCACTCACAGTTCACCTGCCCCAGTAGCCATGTCTAGGGTACGTGCCCCCATCTCCAGAGGTGAGTCTGTTTTCCTGTCTGATCCAGGCTGCCCTTCCCAGGACCTTGTGATTTTTGGAGCAATATAGACAACTCTTTTTGTGTGTGTGTGGTACTGGGGATTGAGCCCAGGGACATTCTACCTCCAAGCTCCACCCCCAGCCCTATTTTTTATACTTTATTTTGAAACAGGGTCTCACTAAGTTGCGGAGGGCCTCACTAAGTAACTGAGGCTGGCTGTGAACCCAGATCCTCCGGTCTCAGCCTCCCAAGTACTGGGATTACAAGCGTGCGCCAGCATGCCCAGCTCGTAGACAACTCTTTAATGAGGCCACACACACCGGAGAGAGGCAAATGGGGACTCTGGCCCTGCTACTTCAACAGTGGCAATGGTTGCAGCTTTCTACTGGATCAGGGTACCTGACAGGGCTGGGTAGAAGACCATCACCTCCCAAGCCAGCTGACCAGAAGAAAGGAGGGCCAGCCCTAAGTATTCTTGAACACTGCCATTGTAAGCTGACTACCATCCTGGTTTGTCCAGGACTGAAGGGTTTCTTGGGACATAGTTCTTCAAACACACAGCCCTCTGAGTATCTCTTAGGTGACCATACAGTTTATCATCCAAACCAAGACACGTTTGAGGCTGGCTATGGTGACTCACACCTATAATCCCAGTACTTGAGAGGCTGAGATAGGAGGATAAACAGGTTCAAGGCCAGACTCAGCAACTTAGCAAGAACCTCAGAAATTTAGCGAAGCCGGGCATGGTGGCGCACACATGTAATCCCAGTACTTGGGAGGCTGAGACCGGAGGATCTGGGTTTGCAGACAGTCTCAGTTTAGTGAGGCCCTCTGCAACTTAGTGAGACCCTTTTTCAAAATAAAGAATAAAAAATAGGGCTGGGGGGTGTAAGCTGTAGAATGCCCCTGGGTTCAATCCTCAGTACCGCCAAAAAAAAAAAGAAAGAAAGAAATTTGGCGAGACTCTTTTTCGAAATAAAAAGGGCTAGTGGTGTAGCTCAGAGGTAGAACTACCCTGGGTTCGATTCCTAGTACTACAAAACAAAAAACAAACAAACAAAAAACAGAGAGATTGAGAGAGAGAGAGAGAATATACCAGTTCAAGAAGGTACATATTGAGCCGGGCATGGTGGCGCACGCTTGTAATCCCAGTACTTTGGGAGGCAGAGACTGGAGGATCCGGGTTCACGGCCCCCCTCAGCTCTCTCTCTCTACTTAGTGAGGCCCTCTGCAACTTCGTGAGACCTGGTTTCAAAATAAAGTATATAAAAAAAAATAGGGCCGGGGGTGTAGCGCGGAGGTAGAACGCCCCTGGGTTCAATCCCCGGTACTGCAAAAAAAAAAAAAAAAAAGGAAGGTACGTATTGAAGTGGTCCGGGGAGTCTGAGAAGCAGGACCTTAGCCACCTAGACTTCACCTGTACCTGATCCAAATTCCAGGGAGTGCGCACATCATGAAGCTGAGCCTGGGGTCCTCCCTCACGGATGCGCCTTCCTAAGGTGGGGAGCCATGGGAACAAGGGCTATGGTGCAAATGCTGACTGAGTAGCTCACCTGTAAGCTACACTACCCAATAGCAGACAAAGTATCCTCAGGGCTCAAGAAAAGCAGGGAAACAACAACAACAAAAAAAGAAATTCAGACATTTACAGTAAAAAAAATCTAGAGAGACTATTTCTTAATTTAAACATATAAAGATTTTCTGCCATCTTGTGAAATAAAATTTCCATAACTAGGGATGTAGCAGTATCGAGAGAACACGAGGAAAAATAATGTTTCCAGCATCGAAGGTGTTAAAAGGTCCTCACTGGTTCCTGCCAAGGGCGGAGCACACTTGGCAGAGGCTAACCCAAGTTCTGGTCCGTCTTCCTCTCGCTGCCCTGTGACAGCAGGGCGCTGGGCTTCCCTGCGTGGACTGAGGACTGGAGGCCAACCGGGGAGCAGGATTTGAGCCCCAGCCTCTTCTTCCTGCAGCCACGCTCCTTTTCTCGGAGGATGGTCATGCGCTTGCTGTAAGTAGCCACAGTGAGGGGTACAGTGTTATCAAAGGGCGGCCACATGGAGTCATGGGGATATAGAGGAGAGAGGAAGGCGCTGTCAGGGGACAGGGACTGGGGGAAGAGATAGTGGCTATCCAGAGCTGTGCTGCCCGCTGCTTCCTGATGTCCGTAGACAAAGTTCTCAGAGAAGAGCTTAACATTTACACAGGCCTGACACTCCTGGTCTGGGACCCCTGAAATGTGTCCCCAGTGTTTATTTCTTTGAAATCCTGAGACCATCAAGAGAGCAAAGGTTGAGAGTGAAGGAGGAAGAAAAGGACAGTGGCCCTGGGAGTCGTGGGCGAAGCCTGCTAGGCTCTCGGCAGACTCAGAGCGGGTGAGAAGCAGGCCATGGCTCCTGCCCAGGCGGTACCTTGCTCGTGGTTCATTCAGTCTTATAGTAGGGGGATATGTGTGCTGCAAAAAGTTTGCTTAGAATATTGTAATACATCCGAATATAGATCTGCATCATCAATGGCAGAGCAGGGCGGTGTCCTAGTATATGGATTTATTACAATTAATTCATCTGGTCCATTAGAAATGGACATGTGTTCATTTCCAATCTTATTAATAAAATGCTATAAAATATTTGCGCACTTTTTAGATACGTGGTTTTGCTAAATTTCCTATACTTATCCTTTTTAGGATAAGTATCTTGAGGTGGTTTTGCTGGGTCTAAAGATGTAACGTGTCTTTTTTTATACATGTTTCTTAACTCTGTGAATATACAAAGCTTTTCTACTGGTTTGTACTGCCACCAACAGCATTGGGCACACTGTGTTCCCGGTCGCTCTTGCTGACCGAGGTTGCCATCATTCTTTTTGTTTATATTTGTAAATTCGATGAGCAAAAGTTAGTACGCTCTTGCTTTAATTCTCATTGATGACAACTAAGGAGAGTAAATATCTTTTTCTATTTGCCTTTTTCTAATATTTCTTTTGTGGATTGATGTTTAAGGTTCATTGTCTTTTTAATTTGTGTGTGTGTGTTTTGTAATTGATATTTAAACAGTTTATATTTAGAAAATATAATACTTCTATTTCATAATGTTTATATATCCCTCTCCAGATTCTCCTTTCTTTTTGTTGTTAGTATATGTTTTCAATGCCAGAGTTTTAATTTTTTTTTTTTTTTGGTACTGGGATTGAACCCAGGGGCATTATTCTACCTCTAAGCTACATCCCCAGCAGTGTGTGTGTGTGTGTGTGTGTGTGTGTGTGTGTGTGTGTGTTATTGGGGATTGAACCCAAGGGCATTCTACCTATGAACTACACCCCCAGCCCTTTTTATGTTTTGTTTAGAAACAGGGTCTCACTAGGTTGCTGAGAGCCTCGCTACATTGTTGAGGCTGCCCTTAAACCTGCAATCCTCCTGTCTCAGTCTCCCAATTACTGGGATTATAGGCGTGAGACACCACACCTGGCTCCCTAGCCCTTTTTATTTTTTATTTTGAAACAGGGTCTCTCTAAGTTGCTGAGGGTCTTACAAAGTTGCTGAAGCTGGCCTTGAACCTGCAATCCTCCTGTCTCAGCCTCCCAAGTACTGGGATTACAGGTATGTGCCACAGCACCTGGCTTGTAATTGCCAATTGTTTATTGAAGACTCTGTTCTGGACTTGCTCTTGCTTTACCTGTTCCTTTCATGGCTTCCTCGCGGTATCCTTCAACTCTACCACCTCTCGTTTACATTTTCCCTGTAACACATCTACTGGCTTGGCTGGATCTGGGTTCTGCAAATTGGAAAGATCTCTGCCTTTGTTGCTTCATTTTCTTCCTGTCCCTCATGTCTGGCTGCACCATTTTTAAGGAGTTTGCGGTGGATTAGGAAGCTTGGATATGGCCAATCAGCCATTTTTTTCACTGTAAAGTATCCCATTCACCTCTCCCCTAGTGATTTTAGCTTCCATTCACACTTGTCTCGATCTATTGTTTGAATAGGAATTGAAAAATGGTGACTTAAAATAGATCTATGACTGTTTTTTTCCACGTAGTAACTGAACTTTTTACGAAGAGAAAGTTGGGTCGCCCTACAATAAAGTTGGTACAGGAAAGGCAGACTAACTGCCTCCTTCTTTCCCCTTCCTTCCCCTGTGTCAGAATTGTGCATTGGAAACATAGAGAAAAGAGGCAGGAAGTAGTTGGTGTGATGCCCCCGCCAGCGATGCAGTGGGTTTTGCTGTGCGTCCTGGTTCTGTCAATACATGGTCATGTTAAAGAGGGTTTTTGCTTTTAAACCATAGAAAAAGCCTTTTGTAAGGGTCACTAAAAGATGTCGGGAGGAGGAATCTTGTTCCTCTCCATGAGCGGGAGATGATCTTGTTCTGCCTCCCTGACTTTCCTCCTGGCCACCTCCACGTGCTCTGGTTGGAGCATTGGGAATGACTGTTCTTGAGATACTGGGAAGTTTCATTTGTTTCAGGTTATTTCTACCATTTGCTGTGTGATTCATTACTGATCACGCGATATTTTAGCATTTTTCCTTCTTACTGAGTAAGATTATGTAGCTTCATGTCGGGAAGAGTAAGTTGCCATCCCTGGGACTATCATAGTGCGATACCTGGGTCCCTTTGGGAACTATACAATGCTAATTGTTTCCTTCCTTTTTCTTTCTCTCTCTTTCTCTTTCTTTCTTTCTTTCTTTCTTTCTTTCTTTCTCTCTTCTTTCTTTCTTTCTCTCTCTCTCTTTTCCTTCCTTCCTTCCTTCCTTCCTTCCTTCCTTCCTTTCTTTCTGATTGAACCCGGGGGCATTCTACTCCCGAGCTACACCCCCAGACCTTTTTTATTTTTTATTTTAAAACAGGGTCTTGCTAAGTTGCTAAGGATCTTAATGAATTGCTAGAGCTGGCCTCAAATCAGTGATCCTCCTCGTCTTAGCCTCTCAAGTACTGTAATTACAGGCATGCACCACCACATCTGCCTGTTAGGTCCTTTATGTTAGAAAATTTTAATATCCTTCAAGAAGAAGCTAACAAAACTAGATGGGTGGATCCCTACAAAGAAACACAAAAGCTATCTTCCTTCTGTCTACCTTAATAATAGGAATCATTTTATTATGGGATATAGGTGATAATGAGAGTGAAGATGATGGTATAAGTGTGTGTGCGCGTGCGCACATGGGTGTGTTTGTGTGTGTGTTTGCAGAGGGACACAGAATTAGGAATTGATTACAAAAGATAGAATAATTTGTGAAAAGCTCATAGCCGATATAAATGTGGATTGTGTGAGTCAGGGAGTAGGAAAAACAAACTTTCAAGCCTAGAACCCACAGATCTAAATATCATCTTTTATGACAGTAGACTCTGACATTTAACGTATTGTGAATCATGTGGGTAGACAGTGACAACTTTAGCCAGTGTTTGAGGTTCAATTCAGGACCAGTTGAATTATTCTGAGAAAGACCTGGCCCAAGTAAAGAAAGTTTGTCTTTGGGTTTATCCTGTAAAATCAATGTGTATTTTGGATATAGACTTCTTTTCGTCTTATTCACTGGGGAAATTGAAAATTGAGGCAAAAGAAAAGCTACACTTTAGAAACCAGAAGGAACAGGGATTGTCATGAGTATATAGAATATGTGCTGTAAAACCTAACAGTTGGAAGCATGACTTCACCCTCACTCAGCAAATACTGATTGAGCACCCGCCATGTGCCAGGCTCTGGGGACAGGGCAAGGAACAAGACTTTGTGCTTTGAAGGAGTTTATTAGGCTAGAATAAGAAATGTGGTAGATAAGTAGGCAACCACAATAGGATGTGATAAGTGTCCTAGTAAAGATATATTCAATGGTTACAGGATGCTCACAGGAAGGATACTGGACCCAGTCTTGGAAGATCTAGGGAGAATACACCAGAAGGGATGCCCAAGCCAAGACCTGCTGGAAGGGAGAGGCAGAAGGGGAGTCAAGGCAACACTCCCCACCCCACCCCCACCAGAGCAGGGTCTTCAAAGTAGAAAACATTAGATGATCTCAAGTGTAAGCCAGGAGTGAGCGAAATATCTGTGAGGCACAAGACAGGGAAAAACGGCAGACACCAGCTGCAACGGCCCTTGCCATTCAGTAGGAAGTTTGAGAACTCCCCGGAGGATGGCGGGCATTGAAAGAGTGACATGAGCCAGCTAGGTGCTGTAGAAAACCACCTTGGGTCCACAGTAAGTGCGCAGTAAACACCTGTGCAGTGATGGGCAGCACCGCTTTTCCCTCTTCTGTGCTTTCGGACCTAGGGATGGTACCGCAGAAGGTCAGCCCAGCATCTGGACGCATAATTGAATGTACAGGGCAGGTCCACCCTGCAGCTGCCTGTTCACCTGTCCAGTGCTGTCTGTCCTTCCTAGTAGTTGTAGGAACTGCACGTACTCAAGCCTCCACCACAATCCTTGATGGTGGTTTAGCCAATAGACCCCCCCATAACCTAGTCAAGCAAAAGAATAAATAAAACGTTGCTGTCCTCTGGTCCAGCTACAAAACGCTGGTATTTCTAAGACATAGAAACCCCTAATCATGGGACAGTTCTTTGGAAACACCAACTCATATACTTTTTCTGTCAGAGAATGAAAGGCAAAGGTAAAAAAGAGAGAGTCTCTAAAGGTAGGACCGGAACGTGGTTAGATATGGGCAGAGATAAGAAAGCTTCCTGAATTAAGAATCTACTGAATTTACCGCGCTTTGATTGGCAGAAGAAAAACTGGAGAAGAAAAGGCAAAGAACCCGGCTTTAAGTTCTTTGCATGCAGTTTCAATTTTAGTGTCAAGAACAGAGGATGAGAAGTACATCCTTGCGACTTGTAGAGTCTATGCAGGAAAAAGAGGAACAGAACAATATCTGAGTTTGGAATGAGACTGAGCAGCTGAAATGGTAAAGATGTTTCCAGAAGCGGGGAGACCTCTTGACTTCAAAACAGCCAGCTTCGTGAAATATTAGTGCTGTACCTCAGCAGCTCCCCGAGGAGGCTCTGGTGGCTCCAAGAGCTCAGGGGCAAAGGAAAATCAGCCCCAGTGGGAGCAAAACTCCCACTAGAAAGGGACTGAGAACAGCAGGAGCTGCCAGTGACCAAGGGGGCGAGCAGAGAGGCCACGTGGACAGGAAGCCCTTAACGGGCACACAGCTGGGAGAAGTGTTGGAGGAACACACACCTCAAGGTTAGTAACCTCAGAAAAAGCCTGGACGTGACAGAGTTCACATTTTACAAATGAATAGTGTGGGGAAGGTTAGAAGCCACCAGTAAAACTGTAAAAGTGGATGCAGCAGGACAAGAGAGCTCCAGGAAAGAGCTGGAAGCAGCTGAATATTCAGTCGATGCTCTATAAACCTGTGAGCTTAATGATGAGCATAGTTTTTCGTAAAAGGGTGCCAGGTGACTACTTTTCTCGGTCTGTTTCCAGAAGAATTGTATTTATCATAAATCTGACAGCATAGTTCTTGAGAGTAAGAAAAGTAAGCTAATTTTATCAGTGTCTGGGCTATTAGGCTTAACCTTCTTTCTCTCAACAAAGACTAAGGATAAACTTAAATAATAAATGTCTGCTATCCAAGGATTGATTATACTATGCAAGTGCCAGTAAGCATTTTCTGTAAATGGCCAGATAGCTAATATTTACAGATTTGTAGGCCAAGTGGCGCCTGTCATGCGAGGACTCGGTTTCAGCACTGTAGCACAAAACCAGCCGCAGACCACGTACGGACAAGTGAGAGCCGGTTACAGAAATCAGACAGGGGG
The DNA here is from genome assembly GCA_004027185.1 of Glis glis. Lineage (NCBI taxonomy): Eukaryota > Metazoa > Chordata > Mammalia > Rodentia > Gliridae > Glis > Glis glis. Next base: position 15,160 of record PVJS01039578.1, read on the forward strand.
CTACATTCGCCCCCTGGGCCATGGTTTCTAGAACTCTCCTAGAGGATCCCTGTTGAATACAAACTCAAGATCCTGATTCGAATGAGAGTGGGTGTTTATGGGTCACTAGCTCCTTGGGGCAGGTCTATAACTTGCTGGAGTTCTAGGGTGTCATGGTTTAGAGGAGACCACATGCTCCTCCTTGGAAAGGTTTTTGTAAGGAGATTCACTGGAGCAGGGAGCGGAAACCTAGGCTACTGTGTCCCTGTGGAAATTGTGCTGGAAGCACGAGCCTCTTGTGTGTGTGTGTGTGTGTGTGTGTGTGTGTGTGTGTGTGTGGTGCTGGGGATTGAACCCAAGGGCAGTCTACCTCCAAGCTACACCCCCCAGACTGATTTTATTTATTTTATTTTTATTTTTTGCAGTACTGGGGATTGAACCCAGGGGCATTCTACCTCCAAGCTATATCCCCAGCCCTATTTTTTTATTCTTTATTTTGAAACAGGGTCTCACTAAGTTGCGGAGGGCCTCACTAAGTAGCTGAGGCTGGCTGAGAACCCGGATCCTCCGGTCTCAGCCTCCCAAGTACTGGGATTACAAGCATGCGCCACCATGCCTGGCTTATTTTTTTATTTCGAAACAGGGTCTCACTAAGTTGCTGAGGGCCTTGCTGAATTACTGAGTCTGGCTTCAAACCTGTAATCCCTCAGCCTCCGAAATAGCTGGAATTATAGGTGTGTGCCATTACACCTAATATTTGTGTGTGTGTGTGTGTGTGTGTGTGTGTGTGTATGGTACTGGGGATTGAACCCAAGGGTGTTATACCACTGAGCTACACCCCCAGCTCTATTTTATTTCTTATTTTGAAACGGGTTCTCGCTAAGTTGCTGAGGCTAACCTCAAAACTGCAATCCTTCTGTCTCAGCATCCCAAATACTAGGATTAAAGACATGAGCCACGACACCTGGCAGCATGAGCCTCTTAACAGCTGGCGTTTCCCAGCAGAGGTACTAAGTCAACCCCTTGTGTCTGAGCAAGAGGAGAAACAAAAGACTTCACACCTGTGATCTCAGCCGGCCACGTGTTCTCAGGGCAGCAGGGCTTTCTGTTCTGCAGCACGACGGCAGCTGTCTGAGCAATATCCAGTAGGAAGAGATTCTCCATCACACACGGCAGGTGTTCTAGCGTGAGGTGGGGAAGGTGTGGTGGGGTCATTCAGTAAACACTAGACTTCTTCCAGTGTCCAGAAGTGGTAGGGACATGTGGGGAAGCAGAGAGGATCACAGGTAGCAGAAGCAATGGAACGGAGGAGCCAGAGGCTCCTCTGTGCAGAGAGAAGACCGCATGTGTAGACATGGTCAACCAGGTCCCCCAGGAGTCTGTATTCAGAGCCGAGCACCTGAGATGGATTCAGACTCCTGTGGTTAGCTGACACGTTTTAAATAGTAGAGGAATCCAGTAATATTTTGATTAATGGCTTCTTTGAAGACAAAGCTCTTTTATACAGACAGCTCTATTAGAAAAAAAAACCTCAAGCCAAAACCCCTTCATAAATCATGCAAAAAACTGCTGCCAACACAACAAAAATAGCTCAAGCGCAGTCTCTATTTGTCTTTGGCTAGATGTTGATAAATAGGGCTCATCCTCAGCAAGCTCTGAACAGCAGAGCATCGTCTTCAGCCACAGGGCTTCCCGCGCCTTTCTGCGACCTCTAGGTCCCTGGATTTCAGAATGCAGGTGCACCTACGTTCTCTGCATCTCTTGACCAAGTCAGCTCCGGGCGCCTTGGGAAGGAAGGCGTGGCTACAAGTTAGTATTGACTAGTATCCCTTCCTCAAGACCCCTCCCACACACCTGATACCTTACTCTCCCTGAGAGGAAGCTCCCAGAGGGCCCGTTTGTAAGAGCCTTGGAGAGTGGAGGATGCTACGTGGCATCTGATCTCCTTTAGGATCTGTAGCAGTACACAGGCATACACGTTCCCCTGTCCCTCTCACCTCCTACCTGCACCTCTACCACACTTTACCCAATCCTGACCCCCTTTCTTTTCCTGAGCACACAACCACAGGCACACAACCACAAACACACATTTATAAGTGCATTTAACAAGCAGTTAATGATTTTCATGTCTTAATTTACCTGACAACCTGGACTATGATCTTTTACTCTATCTATCATCTATCTATCTATCTATCTATCTATGTACCATCTATCTATCATCTATTATCATCATCACCATCTATCTATGCAGCCTATCTATCATCTATCTATCCATCTATCTTATCTATCATCTATCTATCTATCTAGCAAGCATCTATCTACTATCATCTGATCTTGTGATACTAGGGATTGAACCCAGGGGTATTCCACCTCTGAACTATACCCCCAGCCCTATTTAAAAACTTTTTAAAAAATTTTTGAAACGGTCTCACTAAATTGTGGAGGGCATTGCTAAGTTTCTGAGGCTGGCCGTGAATCTGCAACCTTCCTGTCTCAGCCTCCCAAGTACTGGAATTACAAGCATGCTACTTTTATTTATAGCCACCAGGCCTGGCTCTTTCCCATTATTTATTTCCAGCTGTTATCATGGAAGTGTGGCTTAGCATGTACTTCTGGGCTCTATTCTTAGAATGTACTGTGAGGCTCAATTGGCATCTATGAGCCAGGGTATTTAGGGGATCGAGTGATATCTATAAAGACACGGCCAGCAGCCATTGAGGCAGCTCCCACGATCAGAAGGACCTGGGTGCATGTGCAGTCTTGCTTTTCACTAGCAGTCATCGTTTTATTGAGGTGATAGTCACTTAACATAAATTAATCATATTATTTATTTTCATACTTGTATCAGTGCACTGTAATTATACACCATAGTGAGATCAAAGTGATACATTCATACTTGCACACATCACTCAGTGCATTTAAGTGTACGATCCGGTGGCCTTTAGTACATTTGAAAGGTTCTGCAGCTACATCCTCTATCAAATTCAAAACGATTTAGTCATCTCCAAAGAAAACCCCATAGTTTATGCAGTCACTCCCATTACTTCCTCCCGCCAGCCCCTGGCAACCTCCACCCTGCTTTCCATCTGTAAGGGTTCACAGGTCCTGGATATTTCATGTACATGGGATGCTCCTACGTGTGACCTTTTGTGCGAGCATTCCTTTGGTGGATGAATAATATTCCCTTGTATGGACATATTAAACTTTGTGGGTCCGTTCATCTGTCGCTGCACATTTGGGCTGTTTCCACCTTCTGCATCTTGTGAACAATGCTGCAGAGAGCACTGGAGTACAAGTGTCTGAGCATCTGTTCTCAGTTCTTTGTGGCTGTGTACCTAAGAGTGGAATTGCTGGGTTAGTTGGCAATCCTGTTCAGCTTTTTGAAGAATTACAAACTGTTTTCCACAACAGCAGCACCACTTTGCATTCCTACCAGCAATGCACAAAGGTTCCAATTTCTTTACTGCATGGTTATTTTTTCCTATTTTTATTTGTAGCCCTTCTGCTGGGTATAAAGTGCTTTCTCGTTGTGGTTTTTATTTGCATTTTCCTAGTGACTAATGAGGCTGAGCATCTTTTCATGTGTTTTTTTTTTGGCCATTTTTATATCTTCTTTGGAGGAATGTCTATTTAGGCATTTTACCCATTTTTTAAATTGGGTTGTTTCTTTTCTTTTTTTTTTTTTTTTTTGGT
>PVJS01039579.1:0-18830 GCA_004027185.1 Glis glis
CTCCCTCCCTTCCTTCCTTCCTTCCTTCCTTCCTTCCTTCCTTCCTCCTTCCTCCATTCTGAGCCACCTCCAAGTATAGAAAAAAAATAACCAAGTGCCCCTTCTTCATAGGAATCTAGAGATTCTGAATGAGCAGGGGTTAGAGTCAACAGTTACAGGGGTTAGTCATTTTTACAGATGTTTCAGCCTGATAATCTTGTTAGGAACAAAATCTTCAGCAACCTGGACCTACATCTTTGTAGCATGAGCAGGTCAGGCCTGCTGGCAGGAGGAAGTCTGCAGGGAATTTATAGTGTCATCGCACAGTTGATGTTTTAATTCTATCTTCAACCACTGGCCTAAGGTAGGCTGCAAGCTGAGGTAGCTCTGTATGCTAATAAATATCCCTAAAGAGCTCTTAAGGTTTCACCTAGGCTTAATTACAACGTGTAAATAGGAAGACAGCTCCGTTATTGATGTTAATTTGACTGCTAATGCAGGAAGGGAGAGAATAGCAGTGAAATAAAATATGGATGGAGAATGACCTCTTATTAGTCTATCCAAAGTAAAAGTGAGTCTCTTGCTTGCTACCTGTGATTCCGGGTTACCTCAGATCTAATTACCTTCTGCTTGGAGCAAGGTTCCTTCCCAGAGTTCTGTGGAGTTCTTGGAGAGATCTGAAACCTTTTCATGCCATTTACTTTAACTCCGCAAGGCTTCCTGTTGAATTTCAAGGAGGCCTGGGCTCTGGGTTAAGTGTGACCCAAGTGACTCCACTCTTCCCAGGGGTGGGATTCCTTGGCCTTCTTCCTTTGTACATTCTTAGGGCAGATGCACTTTAGTTTTGCAAAGGGAGCCTGCCAGAAGCTACGGAGCAGTGTCTAGTCTTCTATTTGTTCATTGATTCACCATTAATTAGTAACCTACTGTGTACCAGGTTCTCTGCAAGACCTTGAGGATGTGAATCGGAGAATGTTATTTCCTCTTCCTAAAGGAGCTCAATCAAGGGAGGAAATTGGACGTGTTGACAGATACAGACAGAGGCATAAGAGAATATTAAGGGAGGGTAGAAGAGAAAGCAGCAATTCAGCCTGGAAGGGGCAGGGGCAGGCTTCTTAATGGAGGCTATTACTGAAAATGCATCAGAAATATTTAGGAGGAGTTAAGGGGATGGGGAGAGGAGCTTACCAGGAACAGACAAGATGTTAAAAACAAAAAACATAAAGATGATAAGTCACCTGGTATCCGGGGAAACTGTAATTTTAAGAAAGTGATGGACTTGGTGATGGTACAGTGATTCTGTACCAGGTTCTATGTGTCAGGTGTTAGTGGTACACACGGCTACAAGAGGCAGATTGCCTGGGTTCAAATTATGAGTCTTCCATAAATTAGTTCTGAGACCCTGGGCAAATAAATAACTTTTCTCTGCAGGTTGCTTAACCTCTTTTCGTATCCATATTCTCCTGTAAAATGGGAATAATGATACTATCCTTCTCACAGTTATTATCAAAACAAAATAAATTAAGGAAAGTGCTTAGATAGGAAGAACCAAATAAATACTAGCTATTATTTTCATTTATTATGAAATACTTAATAAGCATCTTCTCCATTTTTCCTCCCAACAACCCCATAAGCTATAAATGTACCTGCTTGGATTTTTTTTCCCCCTTAATTTACCCAACTCAGGGACTTTGGTTCTTAGTCATTATGCTACATTGCAGCTCCACGAACCTCTGCTGGCATATCTCAAGTGTCTACTGAAAAAGCAGGAAAGGGGGTAGGAGAGATGAACCTAGATTGATACTCAACAATACTGCTTGAGGCTAAAGCACAATTTGGAAAATGGAAGACAGGTGTGACATTGCAGCCAACCAAGTGTCCTCATTTCAGTCTTAGACAAGGTCTTGCAAGAACTCATAGAATCAAATCCGTTGTAATAATTGGTCGCTCTGCCTGTTGCCCAGTTAAATCCTCACAGTGAACATGTCATCCTCAGGAATTGCTCTTGATGGTAAAAATTGCCAAAAATGGGGATGAAACAGTAAACATATTTGCAGGTTTGTGGGTTTTTCCTCCATTTTTAGAAATGAAGAATTTCTTCTCTCTCTGGTCCTTATAAAAATATAAAATAGTAATATCGCAATGTTTGAACAGACTCAATTTTTCAATTCAGTGTTTTCTAATCCCAAATACTCCAGGTGTGGGGAATTAGCTGGTTCATTACTCCAGACATCTGTGACATATGCTAAAAGAGACTGTGGAGAAAGAAGTCAATAACGTTTGCTATTTGGGGAAGTAAAAAATAACTAAGGCTGGATGTGGTGGCTCATGCCTATAATCCCAGGACTTGGGAAGCTAAGACAGAAGAATTGCAGGATCTATACCAGCCTCAGCAATATAGAAGACTCTCAACCACCTAGGGAAAATTTCCCCAGTACCAGAAAAATACATATATACATACATACATACATACATACAACTAGCAGTTACTTAAGCAGAAAGTGGAATATTCTGTTGTGTTCTCTATTGTATTCTGTTGTATTATCAGACAGATTTCTAAGCCCCTCTTTGGGTCAGGTTTGCAAGAGGCAGGGGGCTTGTCACGGTTTTTAGAGAATTGGAATTCTGCAAGGCTTTGTGGGAGGTTACAAGGTAAATTTTGTGGCTACAAAGGTTGGATGAGAATCCATGTCACATCCAAGGGACTGATTATCAGGTGGCTTGCAGGACCACAGTAAGGACGCAGCATTTACAAGAGAGGGAGAGCAATTGTCTGAAGCTTGCATGGATTTATATTAAGGAAACTAGAGCATACATTTCTCTCTCTCTTATGGGAAGTCCTGTTTCTTGTAAACTGCCCTGTGAGTTGGATCTCTTTACTCCCTGGAAGACTCCATCCTATAGGAGGTAGCATTGGAATGAGCTGGGAAAAGTGAGCAATATGAACTGGCAAAATTCCCCTACTGTGGATGATGTGCTGGGAAGTAAGGATGGGACTAAAACAGACCTCAAAAGAGGACTTCATTTCGTTGATGGACAAAAATTCAAGAGGGCAATAAAAGGAGCTGCTGTTCATTGGGCGTCTGTCATTATTTGGCCATCAGGGCAGAATTATTATTTTGTTTCCCTCTAAGGTTCCTGTCCCTTTACTCAGCTCAGCGAGTGGGAATTGCCCTTGTCAGCCTAGGCAGAGGTTTCAGTGTGTTGAAGAATAACGTCGCTGGGCTCCATATGGTTCTGTTGACTTATGCATTTTCTGGTGGGGTGTGTGAAAAATCATTGTTTCCCTGTCTCTGTTGGAGATATCTGATTTGAAAGCTCCAACGTGGGAGAAGCTAAAATTATCCACAAGACGTGTTCGATACAGCAGAAAAAAACCATGCAGGACAGTTCTGCCAATACATGCTGCCATAGCCCGTTATCTCCATCTGAAGCTACTGTGAGCACTGCCCTAGGAAAAGGAAGGCAGGGCCCATCATCCAGAGATGTGAGGCCGTCCTAATGACCACAGCCCAAGGGTAGCTCAGTTACCCCACCGCTCCTACTCCACTTCCTTGAGCAGGGGGCCGCTTTTCCAAGTTTTATGCTTTGTGGATCAGAGAAGCGGACACTACTGTAGTTGACATCACAGGGCTGTGGATAAACACATCCGCGGGAGAGATGAGCGGAGTGATGAATGTTCACCGAAGCAGGATGTTTAACTGAATGGCATTTGCTTTTCAAGAGTCATTCAGAGAATCTGAAGGGGAAAAAGAAAATCTCCGCCTTGTGAGCAAGTGAGGAGGCCTCAGCTCAGTGGAGCGTGAGCAAGTATGGCTGGGCTTCTCTCATATTCTGTCCTGCAGAGCAACTGTGTGAAGAATTTTCTGGCCCAATGGGTTTTCAAACTTATTTAGCAAGGGACCAGTTTCATAAATGAAACCTTTTGTGAAACCTCCCCAACTCTACTCTTTGAAAGAGATTAAAGCAGCATTTCATTTAACAAATGTAAAAGTTCAGAACTGTATGTACTTAAGAAATCTGTAACTTCAGATATCAAAGTTATTTTGATGAACAAAAATGAGAAAAATAGTCTGATGGGTGACTATTACTGATTTTAGAAATATGTTTGATGAGTGATTGCTTATTTTTATTTTTTTTCCAGAATCAAGATTACACTGGCTCACATAGTTAAGTAGCTACACATCATAACTTTTTGAAAGGTTAAATTGCAATCTCAAGATAGAGTTCAGTCTTTCTGCTAGGCTTCTTTCCAAATTCAGTCACTACCACCATTTAGCAATTCTTTGTGTCTCTCAGTAAGGGAAATTTCCATTTAAAGGAAGTAAAAAAGCAGGTTCCTTAGTCAATTTGCAATTTTTTCTTGTTAGAAAAATACTTTTGTGTATATTACAAGATTTATGCATCTTCAATCATATTCTTAAAAATGATCTTTTGGTGCTTGCATGAGCAACTCATTGAGCATTTCAAAACAGAAATATTTATGTTGCATTACCTATTGAGTACAAACTTTAAATTTGCATGTCATTCAGTCACTTTATCCATAGTCATAATTTCCATAACTTCACATCCTGCGATGTGAATTCTGCTTGCTAAAGACATTAAGACTCAGAAGAACCTTGTAAGTAAACAAAAATATAGTAATTTCTTGCTTCAATTTAAATTCTCATCCTTCTACCTTGCAATGATCAACAGAGCTAAGGTCTACAATTAAGAAATAAAAATCTGGAATTTACTGCCCGAATAATTCTGAAATGTCTGTAAGTTACTGAACCATACACAGTGTGTTATCTAAGCAATACTGAGAGAAAAGTGTCATGTCAACAAGCAATGCTACTGCATGCGGCACACATAGACTATCTGGTCCTATTTGAGGAACATCTGAGACTATCTGGTCCTATTTGCAATGGCCACAAGATTTTACAGTTTTTCCTGTATTTTTTTCTCAACATCTATGCAGACATAACCATACTTGATCATGCATTTAAAAAAAACTAATTAAAGCTGGGCGTGGTGGCGCACACTTGTAATCCCAGTACTTTGGGAGGTGGAGACCGGAGGATCAGGGTTCGCGGCCAGCCTCAGCTCTCTCTCTCTCTCTCCCTGTCTCTTTCTCCCTCTCTACTTAGTGAGGCCCTCCACAACTTCGTGAGACCCGGTTTCAAAATAAAGTATAAAAAATAGGGCTGGGGGTGTAGTGTGGAGGTAGAACACCCCTGGGTTCAATCCCTGGTACTGCAAAAAAAAAAAAACTAATTCAGATCCTTAAAAACTTTTGTTGTATAAATGTGTAATCATATAACCAAATAATAAATCTTCCTGGTATCTCTTGGTAAGACTGTAATTTACCAAAACAAGCAAAAAAAGAGATTTACAATAACCATTTACATGTGCAGATCCCATATAACCCAAGCTTTAGCAAATTTATTCAGTATGCAGAATTTACTTTCTTAGCTCCTTCTCTGGACTACATTATCAGATATTATTTCTAATTGTACTTTTTAACACAACCTATTCATCAGTGTACTTATTGCAGTGTCGACATCAGAGGCATTAATTTTGTGTCTATTGTGGCTGCATCTTCCTTTTTATGATGAAGCAGTTTATCATTAACAATGCTACAACTGCATTTCCAGCAACATACTTGAATTATCTTTGCCTACATTTCTTCAATAACATTTACATGTTTAATTGTCCCAGAGAAAATCAAGGATGTGTATTTGTATTTTATATAAAAATGAGCTTGTGATTTGGCTAGAATACTATTTTGCAAAATTGTACTGTATAAATTATGTTGAGGGCTTGAAGTTCTGTTGCCTTAATAAGTGAAATTAATGACAAATGCTTATTGTACTATGCTTTTCTCAGTGGCTTTGTGAAAAATATAGAAACACGGCCATTTTATGTTGAAGTAGTCATTAGCACTAGTTAAGGAATCATACGAGGTTAATCTAGTATACCTTGCTATCTCATTTTGAAGCTGATCAATGGCATAGTCATTATTAATATGAAAAATTCTCTTTCAAACTAATGGTCCATTCCTAATGTAATTACTTAAATCACAATAAATGATATTTAACTTTAGACAACATACATAAAGCTTTATAATATTATCATAAGCGATATTAAAATTTACATAAGCCCTGAAATTCTAATAGAATATGTTACGTACTCGCTTGTTGTTGCACAGATATCAAATAAGCTCTAGAAGGTTCTGAGCCTTGCATGGTACTTAACTGGATGTGACACCAATGTGCTGAAGTAGTACATTCACTATTAGTATAATTATGTAGTGAACTGGCATGGGGCTGGATTTTTAAAAGTTATTTTAAAGACTCATGTAGAATGTTCCACTTATATATTTCTGTGTTACCAACAACCCCCAATTTTTGTGGCCTAAATACCCCCTCCCCTAATTTTTTTTTCTCTTTTTCATCAAGAATTTGCCTGAAAGTGGCAGTTGCATGAGGTGGGACCCGTGAGACTCAACCAGACCTGGAGGATCCGCCTTTGAGATAGTTAACTTACATGACTGGTGCTGGCCGTTACCTGGGCTGGGAATTTAGCCAGGACAGTCAGCCAGGGTACTTCTTTCCTCTTCACCACAGCCTCCGCAAAGGGTTGTTTGGGCGTCCTCACAGCATGGCAGCTGGGTTTCTGGTGAGAGTGTTCAAAGAACAGGAGATGGAAGCTGACAGTTTGTTAATGCCTCAAATAGGAAATGGCACAGAGTCACTTCTGCTATATTCTGTTTGCCAAAGCAATCAAAAAGCTCGCACCAATTCAAGGTGATGAAGCAAAGACCCTCTTTCTTCTTGAGAGGGATGGCAAAGAATCTGTGACCATCTTTGGTCACCAACTTCATAGTCAATGAACCTTCAGATATGTTCCAAATAATTACACAAAGATTGCAGATAAGTTTAAACCTGAGGTTCACCCAAAAATGAATTATCCCCAAATTGAAAATGGACTGGATGCTATGTACAGGGCTAGGTAGAGTACAGAGATATAGGAATGTGATTTAATTTAGGAGAAAAATTAACACTGATTATCTCTGGAATGTTAATATTTGCTGTAGAATACATTTTAGCATGTAAGTTTGTTTTTACAACGGAATTATTAAGCCAATTAAAACATATTTTGTTGTAAAAGGAAAGAGGATAATAGAAGAATCCAGAGTTCTGTGGAACATGAATTGAAAGTTACTCTTTTCATATATACTTCTTTCAAAACCCCATTCTTTTTTCTTCCTGCAAAGATATTCTTCTGAGTTCCTACCTGACACCTTTCTGGGTTTCTTTCATTTCTTCTTTAATAACAGTTCTGTTGTTGATCTGACTTAGTCTTCTTTCTGTCCTTCTTCCCTTCCCTTCCCTTCCCTTCCCTTCCCTTCCCTTCCCTTCCCTTCCCTTCCTTTCCCTTCCCTTCCCTTCCCCCTTCCTTCCTTCCTTCCTTCCTTCCTTCCTTCCTTCCTTCCTCCTTCCTTCCTTCCTTCCTTCCTTCCTTCCTTCCTTCCTTCCTTTCTTCCACAATTGCTTATTTAGTACCTACTGGATTCTAAGCCCAGGGATAGCTGGGATACAGAGAGATACCAGGACATAAGTTAGAGACTTTCGTGTTTTCTAGCCAACTGTTATATTACTAAGACCTAGAACAGGGTATGTGGTATAATAAGTTGTCAATAAGTACGTGTTGAATGCTTTAATGAAAGTTCACAGTCTTCAGAAACTCGAAATTGAATAGACAAGTAAACTAGCAAAACTTGCTGTGGTATGTATAATAATAGACAAAGCAGGGAAATATAAAGGGGGCGTGTCAAAATCTAGCCTAAGATTATACACCACAGCCAAAAGCAAATTGCTGCAAAATGGAGAATAGAGAATTGATATAGTTTTCAATCACAATAGTAAAGAAATTAAAGTATTTCTTGACTTAAACAAATTCTAGGTTCTCATTCAGATAGCTCTCAATAGACTTGGGTAAAAAGGGGACCCGTTATGTTAATGTTGGCACATATCTAGGGTTCATATGCCTGTTTATGTCATTTAGTTTATTTTTATATTCTCATCTCATTAAATAAAATTTCCTCATGATTACAGCAATCAAATATTCTTATTGTAGAAAATATGTATGGTGCAGAGCAGTACCGAAAGAAAAATAAAATTACTTAGAATTTCACCAAGAGATAATTATGTTAGTATTTATATGTATAAAATATGCATGTATTCATATGGAAAAATCAAGTGAAAATACAATTGTGGTATCATACAGCTTATGTAGTTTTTAAATTAGTTGCATATTTCAGTTAAAATTATTTCTTCAGCCTTTATTCATGAAATACTTTTATAAAATTATAATTTCTGATATCCATGTTATTCTATTATATAAAATTTCTGTATTTAGAGCAACCTGTATTTTTAATTTTTTTACAGTGTTTGGCTCTTTATTTCCTGTTATAAATAATGCTGAAATGAGCATCCTGTCTGTACTGATATTTGAGCATATCTCAGTTATTTCCTGAGAATCAATTGTTGTACCTGGAATTTTTGTAATAGGCAGGAACATTCCAGGGTTCTTACCATGTACAGATATATTGTTTTTCAGAATTTTGCATTAAAGTATATGTTCAGGTAATTATTCTATTGGTAGGCAACTGGAGGAAATTTCTTCAAGGCTGGGTGACTTGCTGTTTTTGCTTTGATTCATTAGGTCACTGTTTTAGCTACCTTTAAAAACTCATGTTCACAGAAAGGCACATATACACTCACATACACACACACACTCATAAACACCAGCATATTTATGGGGATTTAACTATTCCATCCTTTATAAATGTCTCCACTACAGTGGAAATGGAATGTTTCACAGTTTTACAACCCAAGAAAAGAAGTCTCAGAGGCCTGGTTACCTCCCCTGAATCATGAGTATAACCAGGAATTAACCAAAGAAAAATGATTGTAGATCTGTTCAAAAATCTAATCTTGGATATTGGAAGTTATTATATATGATGCCAACAATATTCTCTGCTTTAAAGGGGGATTTGCTATGGATTGCTTTTTTTTTTTTTTTTTGCGGTACCGGGGATTGAACCCAGGGGCGTTCTACCTCCATGCTACACCCCCGGCCCTAGTTTTTATATTTTATTTTGAAACTGGGTCTCATGAAGTTGCGGAGGGCCTCACTAAGTAGAGAGAAAGAGAGAGAAACAGAGAAAGAGAGAGAGAGAGAGAGAGAGACAGACAGACAGACAGACAGAGCTGAGGCTGGCTGCAAACCCGGATCTTCCGGTCTCCGCCTCCCAAAGTACTGGGATTACAAGTGTGCGCCACCACACCCGGCGTTATGGATTGCTTTTGAACTGTGAATTTCTATAGTTAGAATATCCCCTCCCTGCCACTCTTCCTTCCTTCTTCCCAACTACTTGGGGCCATGGCAGTTGTGGAAGGAGTTACAGTAAGGTGGTCCTGAGCCAGAGGAAGGATTTTAATAGTATCCATCCAGAACCACACAGATACTGAACCTGATGTGGTCACCTCGAGAATTACAGTGAGGTGTGATGTTGCTTATTCAGGGCTAGATATTTATACCTGAAAGCAGTCACTAGGAAAACATTGGATCCAATATTGTCCCTTGGGCATTTATTTAAACAATTAATGTCTTGTTTTATGACATAGGTCAAATAGGAAGTGAGCTTCATTATACACATACAGGAACACAAACACACATAAACACACACTCTTTAGCTATTCGTAAACAAATATTATGTGCTTATTCCATTAGTAGAATGTAAATGTGAGGTGCAAATATTTAGTTTATGAATTAAGGTGTGTTTTGTAGAGCAACTTTTTTATAGTAATGAGTGGGCCACGTGATGTAACTCAAAGCTGGTTTCTGTCAAAATGTCAGTCCCCTAATGGAGTCAACCCCCGCGCTGAATGATACGTGTCAGCAAATACTAGGACAGAAGGCATGTGGCACCTTTATGCTTTTGTTTAAAAATAGCCCATGCTATTTCCTCTAGGATTTGAGAAAAATCAGACTTGCGCTATTATGAAGAGACAGTAGTGGAACCTACTGGTTGAGCGCTTGATAGATACAGATGAGATTCTCTGGACAGGATGCAGCCTAGATTTGCTAGACATAATTACTTTAGTTTGTGAGTAGGCAATTTGAGCATATATACAATTCATGGAACATGGCATATTCGGGGAAGTTGTACTGTGTTTTCTTAAATCCTCCCAGGTTTTCGCAGCTATAGAAATGAGGACTCATTAGCTCTAGTTTGTGCTTCAGTACGTGCTACGTGGGCTGCAGGCAGTTACACACAGTGAGAGAGATGAGGCATCTAATGGCCCCAAAAAGTGACTGTTTCTCAAAGCTTCCTAAATTAGTCTCAGGTAAGAGCTTTCCCAGGTTCCTGGTCTGACACAATAATTAAAGGAAACTGGGAAGATTCACTCATTCCATAATTATTTTTAGTTCCAATATAGTCTGACCTTACTAATTCAGAATTATTGAGAGAGAGATTAGTTTGCCTTAATGAGAAGCATGAAAATGTAATATTTTAAATTGAAGCATGGCTTTATTACTTGGGGCTGGCTATATTCAAAATCACAAACTAGTAGCTTAACACCTTTTGTGGCGAAGCTCCTGGGCCTGCTTTAATGATGAGATAAGGATGATTCTTAATTTGCTCAGAGCCATTCTTTTCCTTGGCATACAAATCCAGCGGTCTTCTCTGTGTTCATTTGCAATGTAACTCGCTTTTAAAAATTTATATATTCTTGGATTTTCTCCTTCAAAGACATAAAAATGACACATCACCACTCTAAGAAGTCAAAGGAAAAGAGAGTATATGAAGAAAAAAAGTTAATAAATTCCTTCTTTCAACTAATCTCAAATATAACCAATAATAACAGTTTGGCATGAATCTTTTTAGCATCAGGTTTGACTGCCTTTGCTAGCCCTCATAGAAGATGCTCAATAAGTAGCTGTTAAACTTGAAGCAAGCCCATGCTTATAAACAAGTTATTTCCACCTCTTAAAATGACCCACTTCTATTCCTTCCGTGCCCCAGATTGAACCCCCAGGGCTTTGCTCACAGGGAAATGCTAAGATAGATTCTACTGGGCTTCCCCACCAGCGAACTTATCTCCACCCTGTTTTGCATATGTTGTTAGAGTAATTGGTTTGAATTGTGCATCATCCTCTATTTCCCTGCCAAGGATTCTCCCATGCATTCCTCATTGCCTAAAGAAGAAGATGAAATTCTATTTTAGAGACCTGTACATCTGGCCCTAGCCCAACATAATCATATATCTATATCCATATATGCATATATATATATATATATATATATATATGCAGTTTCCCCCTCACACATTTTAAATTCCAGGCAGGCTAGCCTGATTTAAATGTTTGGTCTACCTTCCTCCCCTTCCTGCCTCTCTGCTTCTGTTCAGGCTGAATGTCATCCTGGGATTCAATTACACATCAATATTAAGGAACCACTGCACCCAAGATATTGGTCACTTGAGAGATAGGATAAGCAGAGATGTGGGAGATGTTCTTCAATCTAATGTGGGAGATGTCAGGATCATACAGGAAGCTCTAATAAAATAATGTCTGCCCTACCTCCCACTACGTTGTTTGCCTCTACACATAACGTCCATCTTCTAACATCTTCTCAGAATAATCTCTGACATCTTCCTTTCCTACCCTTCTCCAAACTGGCCTTGTTCCTTCCCCCATCCTTCCTCCCACACTGTCTTCTGCCTTGAATTGGAATTATGTGAGTCCATATCTCATCTGCCCCACTAAATTGTACACTTGTTGAAGACAGGGCCCAGACCACTCATTCTATGGGTTCTCTATAGCACAGTACTCAAATGAGTGTCTTACACATATGAGTATAATTTATGAACTCTATTTGCTCAATTTTTGCCTTGACAAACTCATTGAAAAAATTTACTTTGGGTGAGCCAGGTATTAGCTTGAAGTTTATGGAAAGTCAAGCTTGAGGTGAAATTAGCTATTATAGTTAAAAACCTTCCTGAGATTTCTATCAGTTTTAAGGGGAAGTCTTAGGACCATACGCAGAAGTCCAATGACAAAATGGTCCACATGATCCAATATTGACCTTTCTTTGGTGTCTACAGAAGCAACTTAAAACAACACAACACAAAAACCACTTTTCGAATCTTAGGTTTGTGGACTTAATTGAAATTTGGTCAGGGAAGGGGAATAAGGATGTTCTGGGGAACACAGTTTTTTGCAAGATGGGTGGATTCACTTAGTTTTGTCTCCATCTCTTCATCCCTCTCACTCCCCTGCTTCTTGCTGGATTACCCCAGCAACTCCAAACTTTCTCTCTTTTGCTATCTGGTCCTGATAATAGGTGCTGAGTCTTTTTGCAGGAATAAACAAAACACCATGATCGAGGTACATTTTCAAACAAAGTCGGTTTTTCTCTGGTGTCTGTTGTTAAGATAATAAAATTTCCCTATCTTTGTACACTAGAGAAGTCTTGTTTTCATCATGCAGAAGTAAATATGAGCTTGGTTCATGGCTGGATTTCTAAGGCCTAAATTAAAGAGGTGTAATCTCAAGGCTGTGGCCTGATTTGGAAACGAGGATGGCTCAGGAGTCCCTGAAACTGAGTTACTGTTTGCAAGAGCTGAGCGTCTGCGGGTGCAAATGGAAACCGTTTGTCTTGTGAGTCAACACAAAGTGGTTTCTCTTCTGACAAAGTGAAGAGTTGGGAGAGTAAATATGTACCCTGAACTCCAGAATCCTATTCCTGTTATGCAATTTAAGGCCATGGACTAAGCACATTTTCTTAAATGAAACAGATGGCGCTATAAGTGGTAATAGAAGCAATGCATCTTTGCTTTTTGATGTGGCTCCAATGAGCTCTTGTTAATGAAATGGGACACAGCTGATGCAAAATGGACAGGGTAGAAAATGGGAGATAGGCTTCCATATGAAATCGAGATTAGTGTCCAGAGATCTAATCTTAGAGAAGAAAAATGATGCCCCTCTGTGTGTGTGTGTGTGTGTGTGTGTGTGTGTGTGTGTGTGTTTGGCAGTGCATATGTGTGTTCGATGGTGTGCATGATTTTATCTGTGTTTATTTAGGTGTCTGAAGGTGCAGGGCATGGCCTATGCATTTCCATTAAACCCAAGTTATGTAAATCTAAAGCTGTAGTTCCATGCAGGTCCTTGAGAAAGCCTTTTAGGATCTGTCTTCATTTGACCAAATGCAGAACATCAGACGTTTTGTTACTAGATGTTTCTGAAGATTTTACTTAGTGTCATCCTTTGCTAATTTGAGATCCTGAGAATTATTCATCACCAAAGTACTACAGTCATTGACAAATGGGAGAACTGAAAAGCAATACAAGAAAATGCTTTTTAATTGCTCCTTTATTGTCTTTAAAGCTTGATTCTACTCTAGAGACTATTAGCTTTACTAACTGCAGAAATTAATTTTTGCAAAGTCCAAAACTTTAGGAGCTGCATATATCAGAGAGGTTATTTTTAGAGGAGATAAAACCACTCGTTGTTTTAAATGAGGCAGTGGTATATGGGGGAGAGGGGATGGTTTGGAAACATTTAGTGCTAATGAATAATTCAATTTGATTTACTGGAGAAATGAAAGGGGATGGCATTCTGCCCTTCTGTTAATGTAAAAAAGATAATGGCCATTGCGCTTTAACGGTGTATCTGAAAGTATCTAATACAGCTGATTTTTATTCCAGGTCATGTCACCAGCCTTTAAAAGTAGTTTAAGACCAGCTGTAATATTAAAGTGCACTTTTAAAAATAAAAGAAATCTGAAATGAAATTGTGCGCAATTGCTCCTTTTCCCCCACTCCATCCCAGGTCTTCTTGCAAAAAGAAAAATGAGTTTCTTAATTGAACATTAAAGACATGAAAGAAACCAGAGGCTGGGAATCCTGATGACAAGAAAGGCCAAGGCAAGTGACCCTAGGAGTTCAGGTGGCTGTGCCAACTTTCTTAGTGCTGCTGTGTTGACACTAACAAGACATAGATTTTCAGAAGCTGGGTTGATTCTTGCAAGCCATTATTTTGCACATAGTTCTATATTACCCTCGGCTCAGGTACATTTTAATTAAAGACTACACTTGGGTGAAAACAATGAATATCAACATGTGTGAATGTGTATGTGCTTATTAAATGATGGGCCTCTCAGCATCCATATGAGAAGGTTTTGTACATTAACCTTCCTTTTGTTTTCTGTCCATCTGTTCTTTCAGTTGAGGTCTTCTTCATTGGAAAAAAAAAAAGAAGGAAACAGTAAAAGTAACTACTGAATCTCTGAGAAACAACTAGAATAAATGGTTCCCCATGCAAGTCCTTCCTCCCTCTTCTTCTCATCCCTACAACTGTGCCTAGGGCGGGTGGGCATCTGAGAAGGGGGTCTTGGGAACGAGAGGAGAAAGATTGTGGGCCACAGTGGAGAGATTGATGTTCAGTGTGTTGGAGTTACAGCATTCACCAAACAGAAGTGTAGTTTTGAATTTACTAACCATTTCGATTTTTCTGCAAAATGGCCAAGTTATACTCTCCCACTTTAAACCATGGCTTATATGTAGGCAGTTAGGGAAAGCCATTAATGGAACAGCACCTATTTCTCTCACTTTTGAGGCCCCTTTGCGATATTTCCTAAATAAGGGGAAACCTCTCATGGTTATACTTTTTCTTCAGATGACTTGGAACATAGCTCCTATTTCCATGAGTGCAAAACATTTAAAGACGAGATAAATCGGGGCAGTTACCTACCTTACCTGGAGCTGAGTTGGGAAATATTCTGTGGCAGCAGAAACGGAACAGTATAGTCCAGATAGAATCCACAAGAAAAGGAATGGGGCAAAATCAAGGAATTTGTGCCAGCTGGGAAGTCCCCCCGCCCAAAGAACATTGTACTTGTGAATTACACCTCCGGCTCTTTTTATTGTTTTAATTTTGAAACAAGATTTTGCTAACTTGCTAATGCTGGCCTCAAACGTGCAATCCTCCTGGCTCAGCCATTCAAGTACTGGGATTACAGTCCTGCGTCACCACCACCAGGTGCAAGCATGGGGAAGTGGGGTGGAGGATGAGAAGCAATGACATTTAGAAGCAGAGCAGACAAGCAGAGGTAAGGGCAAGCACGCCCTGAGTAGCTCGGACTGTGTTCACCAACCATTTATAGCATACCACCATGTGCCAGGCATGGTGCTCAGAATGAAGATAAATAATGCATGGGTCCTCTCCTTAGGGAAGTTAAAGTTACTGGGAGAAAGAATATCAGAGGACAACTTTATGTGATACCAGCTTTGTGGTTGTAGTGCTATTCCCAACAGCTTAAAGGAAACAGGGTATTATGGTGCAGCCTCATGAAAAAAAAGAAAGGAGGTAAAAATATTATGCCTTCCTTCTACCTCTTTTTTTTCCCCAAATGAGAAGACAATCTGAGGGAAAAAAAATAGCAATGGGAATCAAGTCCCATATGCTTCTCTTGTGATTATAAACATATTTCCTTTCATTTTTAGAAAACACGGCTACTCCTTTATAACTGCCATACAGCCACCAGGCAAGCTTCCGTGAGCATTAGAGATGTTGAGTTTAACTTCCTTACAAATTGAGCTTTGTCATTTCCCCCCAGAGAGTACCAGCACTAATCACATTATGTTGGTGACACACGCAGGTCAAATCATCCAGAATGATCGCCACATGGCCCGCCAGCGATTATATCATTGGGAGGCCTCATTTGCAAATGGGAAGATTGTGGCTCTGAAAACAATATGCTTCTGATTTCATGGTACAAAGCGAGCACGTGGTGGTCAGGGCGATGTCTGAGACAAGTGATCATGCAGCTTTCATGTGGAATTGCAAGCGATTTCTGTGGATCCTTGGGTTCCAGGTTGAACTTGTCATCACTAGTGTAGAGGAAAAAAGCATTGTACTTTGGTAGAAAATTATATACTGTGTACAGCACGCCCTTCTGGTGGTTCTGTGATTGCGATGTTATGAGAGCTATTTTCTAATTCTTTTTGTTGTAGATGAAGAACGGCGTTGCAATGTTATTTTTCTCTATAAATAAGCAAATTCTACCCCAGCCTATAGAGTTGCCATGGACTCGCTCCACTCCCTGAAGGCCTTTCTTCCTGCATTTTCACATTCATTTCAACATTGTCTTAATCTACAAAAAGTGATTTCTTTTGGACTACTCCTTTGATTGGTTATAACACCTGCCAGATTCCCTTGTTATAAGTAAAATTATTTTTTTTTCTTTTGGTACTAGGAATTGAACTCAGGGGCATTCTACCTCTGAGCTACAATCCCAGCCCTTTTTATTTATTTATTTTTATTTTGAAACAGAGTCTCATTAAGTTGCTCAGACTGACCTCCATCCTGAGATCCTCCTGTCTCAGCTTCCCAAGTACTGGGATTACTGGCATGTGCCACCACACCTGGCTATACAATGAAACTTTTTACCCATGTATTTTTCATGGCTGTATGAAAATTGTAACTTTTCCTTTGCTTTAAATTTATCATTTAGCACCATATCAGGGTTGTTGCTGTTGTGGCTACCACTACTCATGCCCCTGCTTCTACACAATGTAATTTTTGGACACTCTCAGTGGCCAACTTAGCCCCAACTTAGGGGAAAAAAAAGAGTAATTTGATCCACTAGAAGAGCAAAACTTTAGGTAACTTTGATTAACATGTCTCAGCTAGTGAAGAAAAGTGAAATTCCACTCCTATACAGCCTTTCCCCTACCTCTTCCCATCTTGTAGGATAACCTGGTGTTTGCTTCCCTTTTGGTATTCCACATAGCAGAACATAGTATAAAAATGCTTCTTGGGAAAGACATCTCAGTAGTTTTCCTGACCACCAGACAGATGTATAACTCCAAGATGCAGTACTGTTGGATTTGAATTCCTACCTCATTGCTAAGACTGCTCTTCTCCTCATTCTAATCTTACATTTTCT
Organism: Glis glis; assembly: GCA_004027185.1. Lineage (NCBI taxonomy): Eukaryota > Metazoa > Chordata > Mammalia > Rodentia > Gliridae > Glis > Glis glis. The sequence goes on from PVJS01039579.1 coordinate 16,982, forward strand.
GCGTGTGTGTGTGTGTGTGTGTGTGTGTGTGTGTGTGTTATCATGGATTGAACCCAGAGACATTCTACCTCCAAGGTATAGTCCCAAACATTTTTTAAAACTGTTTTTGTTTTTGAAACAGAGTCTCACTAGGTTGCTGAGAGTCTCACTATGTTGCTGTGGCTGGTCTTGAACCTTCAATCCTCCTGTCTCAATCTCCCAAGTACTGGGATTACAAGTATATGCCACCATGCCCAACTTAATCTTACATTTTAACCATTGATATCCACTCCTTCTGCATGCATTTTATTTTCCTCCTTCTAGATATTACCAATAGCCACTCTGGTGGCAAGGTTTCCAGTTGATTTTTACAAGACAGACTGGTAGGCTCCCTGTGCTTTCTGTGCACAGAGGGTGGACGAGGAGGCAAAACACGTTTTGGGGCCCGCCTCTAGGAGATCTGTCAACTCTTAGCCAGATTGCTATCAATGAGTTATTGCCTCTTCATCCTTCCCGTCTCTTCAAAAATATTCAGCACATTTCAGAATGTTATGTCCTGAGTTGTTAAACCTTCACCAGTATTTTCACATCGAAGTAATGCTAAATAGCACGTTTGCCAGCAAAATTTAAATTGAATCTGAACCATTACTTTTACTTCAGGGCAAAACAGCTCCGTGGTATATACTTCTGACTGAAATAGTTTTAATCAGCTTCTAAAATCAAAATCACCATTTAAATTGATAGCATTTTCAAGAAAAAATGGTTTCAGAAACCTTTCCCAAACCCTCTGCGGGCTTAAATATGAGTCGATTGCTATAATTGTATCTGTGCAATGTTCATTTGCTACTTATATGGTATAATCCTATTTCTTATTTCATGACTACTTAGAACTAAATTACATACTGAATAGCAATATATAAAGATAGAGAAACAATACCTGATTACATTATTTTTCTCTGACTCCTAATTTTTAAGACATTCAGCACATTCTCCAAGTATTTTTGTCATGCTGTGGTCATTTTACGTAAAGCGCTGACTTTAAGAAAAATCAATTCTGTAGGTAAGAGAATTTTAATATCATGCTGGTTCCCTGAAACCTCTTGGGACTCGATTTAATTAGAGTTTCAAAAGGGCCTATATTAATAGCAGAATGGATTTATTTTTCTTACCAAGATTATGGATAAAGAATATGTTTGTTTCTCATTTACCCTCCCACACATTAAATTTTACCTTCTTTTTATCACATTCTTTGAAAGTAAATTTTACCTGCTTGAGTTTTAACCTTCTAAAGAGTATTTTTTCTCATCTGCACACTCAAATAATGTACTCATAGTCTCAGCTATGAACACGGGGGCATAATACTATGCCGAATTTAAGCTAAAGTTATTATAGAATGAACAAAAAATACTTTCAAGGTTTGTGTTTTAAAAAATTTATTTGTTCACTTGGGAGGCTGAGACAGGAGGATCACAGGTTCAAGACCAGCCTCAGCAATTTAGTGAGACCCTCTGCAACTTAGACCCTGTTTCAAAATAAAAATAAGAGCCGGGCGTGGTGGCACACGCTTGTAATCCCAGTACTTGGGAGGCTGAGACTGGAGGATCTGGGTTCGTGGCCAGCCTCAGCTACTTAGTGAGGTCCTCTGCAACTTAGTGAGAACCTGTTTCAAAATAAAGAATAAAAAAATAGGGCTGGGGGTGTAGCCCAGAGGTAGAATGTCCCTGGGTTCAATCCCTGGTACCGCAAAAAAAATAATAAAATAAAATAAAAATAAGACTGGGAATGTAGCTCAGAGGCAGAATGCCCCTGGATTCAATCCACAGTGTATATATATATATATATATATATATATATATACACTGTGGATTGA